>CAUYON010088215.1:0-35873 GCA_963573935.1 Arctocebus calabarensis
GCCTGCCACAGCACCCGGCTATTTTTTTTTGTTTTGCAGTTCGGCCGAGGCCGGGCTTGAACCCGCCACCTTAGGTATACGGGGCCGGCACCCTACTCGCTGAGCCACAGGAGCCGCCCGGGAGCAGATGAATTTTTTGAGGGCAAAACTAAATGGAAAAAGTGGGGTCAGTATGAATTTATTAAGTACACAGTCCTGGGCGCCTTCTTACCCATGTAAGACTCTGAAAGGAGAATAAAAACCTGGCAATCTCTGAGACTGGCCCATGTGCAAGGCTTTCATCCCCCATTCATGCAGCAGAGAGACCCTTGCCCACACTGGCCAGGTGACAGCTCTGGACCAAGAATGGCTTCCTACAGGAGAGTAAAGACTCAGATTTTTAACTAAGCCTAACCCCAGGTCAACAGAATTTAATAAAGTAAAAACTTCATAGAAATGGCAATCTCAGATTTATAATATTTCTGTCTAATGTATAAAACATGGCAGATTCTGTGTCTGTGTCTTTCACATACACTTGATGGAATGTACTCTTTTGAGAGATGGTAAAGACATGAACTTGTCAAAAGGATTAATTGTTCCTTCAAATCTCAAAACTTCAGCCCTAGAAATGACTTACAGATTAGCTAGAGCAGCTGATGCCAGCATATTAGGCTCATCGGGTGATGGTAGTGATGGGAGGCAGGTGGAAACTTTTAATCTTTTGACTGTGAACAATAGGCATTCAAATAGTCTGGTGGGAACAATGCCTCCTATATAAGATGTTTCCTTTCTGAGCCCTCCACAAAGGGTTAAACTACACCTGTACTACGAACTTGATTGGGACTCTGAATTAAGACTAATCTCAAATAAGATGACTCTGGGAGTCTCAATGAATCATGGACTTCAACTGAAGTTGCTATTCTGATGTTTTTACTTCAGACTGCATAGGTCTATTAAACATTACAATTACCTACCATTACAAGGGGAGGGAGCATGTGCTGGGAACTATGGATGCAATTCAGAGACCACTAGGTAAGGAGAAATAATTATTACTGTTAACTGGAAGAGGATGGGGAAGAAAGACAGGAGTGTTCTAAGTAAAAGTATATGCAGTAGGCTAGAAGCACAGGAAACATCTCTTCCATTCTTGTATAATAATTTTTTTTCTTTTTTTTTTTTAAATAAATCATTAATGCAATCATGGGGTACAATGTGCTGGTTTTACATACAATTTGAAATATTTTCATCAAACTGGTTAACATAGCCTTCACAGCATTTTCTTAGTTATTGTGTTAAGACATTTATATTCTACACTTAATAAATTTCACATGTACCTTGTAAGATGCACCAGAGATTCTTGTACAGTAATTTTCAACTCAAGACTATTCCCAAACCTCCAAGAATGAGTTTCCAATTTATGACAAAAAACACAGGATTCACTTTACCAAAACACCCATTCCTTACTCCGCTTTTATATCTATTCTATCCTGCAAAAGATATTTATACTCAAAACATCTCAAGTCCAGGGAGGTGTGACAGCACAACATGCTGAAGCAGCAGGACAGTGAAACAACAGCCAAGAGATGCTGGGAGGGTCTAACTTCACCATGCTCACAAACCTCATGAGCTCCCAGCAGAGCACATCTGGGTTAGCAGAGGACAGATGAAATTCTTGCTGACTTAAAAAAAAAAAAAAAAAAAAAGGCATGCTGCCATCTCATCAATGTACTATATTAACCCGATTTTCCCAACAGAATTTCCAAGGTATTTCTAAATCATTTTAGGAAAATAAAGGCTTGTGTTAGCATGACAGCTGTCAAATCACATATGATGTGCCTTGCAGTTAGGGCACAAAAGCCATGAGCTTCTTAGGATGATCAGCCAATCAGAGCCAGCCCTTGGCTGTCTCCCTTGAAGTTCACTCTGTAAAGAAATAAAGCCTTTGGCAGGTAAAGCTCTCACTACTGTTAATGCACAAGCACTACCCAAAGGTCCCTTAGGCATCACGGTGCAGTGAACACCTTGAGGCAAGGCCTGAGCTACAATCATCTTTGAGCTCCTCCTGCCTAGCATGGTGTCCACCATACAGCAAGCACTCATTGTTATATGGAAATAAGGAAAGGATAAATCCTAAGATCATTAATTAATATTCAGTTCTACCTCTACCCCAATTTTTTTCTTCTAGGCAAAGCCAGCTCCATACTAGAAGACACAAGACTATCCAGGATATGTTCCCTGTCTATCTATGCAGACTTGTCTACATGTCCCCCTATGCTGACTCTACTTTTCTACCACTTTCTGGAACTGTTTCTCATGGCTAAGTCTCTGTTTGTGTCGTGCTCTCTACTGGCAATACCATCCTTTCATGTTTTATTTGATTGTCTTCCACTGTTCCCTCTAAGACTCTTACTATTCCTTTCAGGAACATTCTCTGACCACCTCCTCTTTTACCGCCTCCCTCACATCTTTGTTAAGTTCTCCTTTTGATGTGCTCCCCTAACTCCCTGTACATAATCCTAAGAGAATGCCTTATACTTCCCACACCGTGGTAAACCTTTAAGTATTTATATCCTCTAACTAGACTGTGAATTCCTTGAAAATAAGGACTATTTTATTCATGCTTGTATCCCCAATACACAGCACAGGACTTTATCCACAGAGGATGTTTAGTGTTTGAAGAAGAAATAAATTAATGATTGACAGAGTATTTAAATTCAGAGCTCACATTACAGAGTTCCCTGTAGCTTCTCTTGACGCCCAAAAAACACGAATGCTATTGCTCTCACAATCCTAGAAAGAATCCTCTCTACTATGGTACAAAGAGGTCACCTGATACAGATATGATGGGACAGAGGAATGACAAGAAGAGAGGTATGCAAGCTGGCAATTACACCCAGTTTCCCCCTTTAAGGGCACAAATTACAATCTTGGCCTAGATACACACAGAATATATGGAGTCCATTTAAAACACTTCCTATAGAGATCCTGCTACTCTTCATGGGGACATTATAGAGGTATTTTTTTTCCTTCTAATATTTCCAAGCTCATGGGGACCCTTAACAACATCTTATTCACTGGAATTTCCTCCCCTGACCTAAGAGGAAAAAAGGATTCAGAAAAATACCAAGCGACACTTCACCTCAACAGCAGAATCTGGGGGAAAACTCGAGTTTCCAGACTTCAATTCTCAGACTCTGCCATAAGTTGGCGCCTCTCTGACCTAGTCAAACTTCCCCCCTTCCCCCACCTAGGAGGCACTGTCTTGCTGGCTGGGCATCCTCTGCAGCCCACACACCTGGCCCTGCTGAGGCTGTGCGATGATGATCTGCCCAGGCTGGATGGTGGTCGTGGAGCTGGTGGTCTGCTGGCCTTGCTGCTGCCCCTGGACTTGGACGGCAGTGGGTTGCTGAGCCAGCGTGAAGTAGTACTGGACAGGCTCAGCAGGAGTTACAGACTGGCGCACCTCCTCCTGTGGGGTGGAAGGAGAGACAGGTAAGAGGAAAGAACCGACTCAGCAGCCGCCACAGTGAATTTCCACTCTTTCCCCAAACAGGCTATGTGCAGTTGCCTGCTGAATGCTGAGCTCTCCATATCTGAAGCCAAAGGAAAGGAATTTGAAGAGACCAGTTGTGCTAAATCAAACTAAAAATAACAGAGTCTATGGGCTTCACAAAACATACAGCCAATTTTCTAAGTACTGAGTAATCACCCATTGTGTGATGAGTTGCAAACAGGCAAATAATTATCGTAACTAAAAACCATGCACCAGCAGAGCTTGTCAGTAAATGCTGTCAAGGTCTGTGATCTGAGAACAGTGCTAACTGCAAGCATTAAGAAGATATTACCCAAACATCATGTATCTCAGGCCAGTCCCCATTTCCCAACTAGGCAGCACTCTTCCTATTTTATTTACACCACCTCAGGAGGGACAGGCCAGGTTAAAAGGAAATAGGACTTTTCCTGGGCTGGAATTTCAGAATCAAATGTCAGGATTTGACAGCACTGGTAGGCAAGTACCCAGCTTTTCACAGCACATCAAAAGCTTTGTGTTCACTGATGACATGTCTATCCAGCGTCACATCTAGTTCTGGTTGTCCTTAGCCACAGAAGCGCAACCCAGGGGGCCTGATGGACAGCTCTCCACTGGGTACTGCCTTGGCTGACTAGAGAGGTCGCACTCTGTCCGATCTGCCGAGTGAAGACTGCTCCTTCTTCAGCTGATGTTTTCCATGGCAGAAGGAGTAAACAACCCTCTCCCAGCCACCTTGAGCTCACAGCTGAGAGTGTAGGATGTTTACACACACTACAGCATGGTTACAGCCCACAGGGTCTAGGGTTGGTTGGCCCCGGACCACTGACACAGAGATCGGCATCTGATCCGGAGTGACCTGTGACACATAGTGGCCCTGCCTGGGATAAGAACAACAAAAACATACAACCACTTGGGCTGGCTAAGGAAAAATATTAGCCAAATTTATTCACTTGCTTGTTTTGGATACCAAGCCAGGTTCCAGAAAAGAGGAAAAGACACTTCTTTAAGGCACAAGAGAGTCTGTGGACTGTTTCAAAGCTCCCCAAAGTGACATTTACAAAGTTGGGACTGACTCCACGCCCATCATTAGGTTAGATGCCCTGAACTGTGTGCTTCCACAGTACTGGTCTAATTATACTTTTTGTACTTGTATGTCAAATTAACTGCCTGGCCTGCTAAAGTACAAACCCTATAAGGGTGAAGTCTCACTCTCTCCTATTGCCCACTATCCCTATCACTCTCATGTAGGCACTCAGTAAGTGCTTATTGAATGATGGATTGAGACAGGCAGGAAGAGGCTGGAAAGTACTTATCTCAATCCAGGTTGGTGGTAAGACAAAGTCTCTTGAACCCAACAGCTGTTACCAATAGAAAAAGTCCTAAATTCTCTTCTGCTATGCTTTTAGGATTCTGTGCCCATAGTGTGGGGATAAGTTGGCATCTCTTACAAATGGGGCTGGATATTCTTTTATTTGCCTGGTGACTGAGGCCAGGATACTAAAACTAGGACTGCAAATACCCAGTCTCTGAGAAACATGGGTCTCTGTATGACAAGGTCCCCTGATGGCTATCCACCAGCCTAGGGAGATATACTTTTAACTTTCTGGGTTTCTAAGCAGGTCCTTAAACATAAACCAACCTTCCAGGTTAATATATTCTGTGCTTTAGGCCCAAAAAGTTTTACCCATCAACATGACTGTGCTGAGGCAAAAGCAAAAGGAGCAACTTTAAAGTGACAATGTCAATTCCATTTCAACTCCAACTTCTCACCATTATATGTTAAGGTCAGCCTGGCAACTAGGTTTTGGCTGTGGTGGGATAAAATACTAGTATCCTTTTCAGACAAGGAACACAGGTCAACTGCTTTTTAAGGCTATTGAAATAGATTTAATGTATTTTATTTCCCATTGAGTTCTCCCTTCTTATTTTATGAAAAAACACAAATCACCAAGGTCCAGACATAACATGGAAAAGCTCTTGGGTAATGAGAGGATACAGAGGACTGAGAGCCGCAGAACCACTTGTAGGAAGTCAGGAACAGGGAGTCATTGGCATTTCCTAGCCATGACTTGTGACTGTTCTGTCTCTAATTATCCTTGTCTAAATCTGACCTATTAATTGAATATGGTCTTTTTGCCAGACAAAATGCAAATCCTTTAAATACCCCTCCCAGACACCAAAATACCCCTTGCCAAAAAGCTGTGAGAGAGGGTAAAGAGCTTCTTCTACACTGCTTACTATATCCTCTTTGATTGCCTGTGAACCAGGCAGTGTCTAAGACACTGTGAATATCAAGTAGTAGCACCTAAATCAGTGTTTATAGGACAAGGCATGGCTGCTGTCAAATCACTGGAATAGAAGGAGTATATCTAGGCATCTTATGCATTGTGAAGACAAATTTTTCTGCCAATGGAGGTCAAGCCAGGAAAGGAATGATGCTTCATTTAGAAATGGGTGAAAAGATAATGACACTTCAGTGGGCAGGAACTTTCAACTTATAGCTTTAGTGAGGCAGAGGTCAGGCCTCAACTACCATTCATTCTCAAATAGTCTATACTTGCTTCCCTAAAGAGTGAGAAAAATTCCCAGGCATCTCTGAGAAGTCAAGGGCCTTAGACCCACTCAATATTTCTGGCTAGTTCCTTTTCCCAGCAGTGGGAGATCACCCTAAGTGCTCCAACACTTCCATAATGACCATATCAGTCCAGAATGCGGCACTTGCTCAACTTTAGCAGTGGCCTCCCCAACCAGAGGGCTTGCTCTTAGAATCTTTTCAGAAGCTGAGACTGACAAATAGAACCAGAGAATGAGCAGCATCACATCCTAGAGCCATCACTATAGTGCTGTGCAGCCAGCCCCAAGTAGAAAAAAGTACATTTGCTTCAGTAGCAAGAGTGAACTGCTGCCTCCTCCAGAAAGCGTGAGTTTTGGAGAGTAGGCGCTTTTAAAGGACTTTAGGAGGTGCCAGCCAATTTGGAACTTGGGAAAACTTTATGTCTACAGAGGATTAAAAATGCTATCTTAGAATTTCAGGCCAGCTTTCGGCAATCTCAACCTTTCAAAGGCCAAGCAGCAGCTGTCCCAAATAGGATGCCAATCAATGGCTTGAACACCTACTAGGAACTAAATCCAGGCAGCAAGAAGCTGTTTCAGCTAGACACTCTTTAAAGGAGATGGATCATAGCATTTCGAGTCCAGTGAGGGTGGAACAAGGAGCTCTCTATTACCCTGAGAGAGCCAGAGGCAATGAGGAATTTGGAGGAAGTGATAGGATGTGATCCTTCTCTCCACCCAGTCTATCCAGCCCACAAAGAGCAAGGAGGTCACACAGTGAGAGTGAGCAAAGCCTGACTTCATTACAAAACTCACCATCTTGTTTTTAAAGGGGACTTCTGAGAGAGACAAGGAGAAAAAATTCCACAAAGGAAAGCAAGTGTATGATACTGTTCTGAAGGAAGAGAAGTGGTCTGAGTTCTTATGGCTGTGACTTCTCAGAGAGGAGGGAAGCACTCCAAGAGGAGTAATGGTGCCTGCTGGCACAAACCTGCAAAGCTTCAAAGCCGATGCGCAGCTGGGGACGACCGTGGCAGCCTGCCGCTGTAAACATCCGACTGAAAGCTCCTCTGAACACCTTACAGCTTCCAGTCAAGGATGTTTACAGTAGCAAAGACTGCCCAGAAAGAACGGAGACGCAGTGAGGCACACCCTGCTCTAGTAAGGAGGTAACAAATGGCTTGCTAAACCAAAGGCCTCCATGCAGGGTCAGAATTATAAATATCAATTAGAATGCCCACTTCTACACTTTGTCTGTCTTCTTATTAATATGGATCAGCATGGGGGAAACGGCTGTCACTGAATGACTCTGTTTCTAAGGATAATATACTAGGAAATAACTCACTAAAAACACTTCAAAATCGGGCAGCACCTGTGGCTCAACGAGTAGGGCACCAGCCCATATACCGAAGGTGGCAGGTTCAAACCCAGCCTCAGCCAAACTGAAAAAAAGAACAGAAAAATAGCTGGGAGTTGTGGTGGGCGCCTGTAGTCCCAGCTACTCGGGAGGCTGAGGCAAAAGAATCGCCTAAGCCCACGAGTTGGAGGTTGCTGTGAGCTGTGACGCCATAGCACTCTACCAAGGACGATAAAGTGAGACTCTGTCTCTAGGAAAAAAAAACTTCAAAATGTATTAACAAAGTTAAAGCAAGCAGAACAAGGCACAGCTTTGCTCCTTTGAGATATTGTCACTATTTCCCCAGTGTCTCTATTATACCTAGTGAGTCATGCAATCTGCCTGCCTAACACAATGAACTATTACAAGATAGGGGGCTATTTACAATCACAACCTAGAGCTACACACACCCAAGGTGCTGAAAAAAACAATTGGTTTGGAGGGGGGCAGGAAGAAGAGAGAAGGTACACATTCATTCTTTCTTGTGATTGCTTAGAAAACAGTTTGAGTAGTGGGTCTCAAATCTGGTTGCACATTAAAAGCATCTGGAAAGTTTTTAAAAATACTAATGCCTGGGTCCATCAACACAAATTCTGATTCAGCTAAAGTGTGTAGAGCCTGGGCACTGATATTTTTTAAAACTCAGGTGATTTTAGTGTGCTGCCAGGGCACTATATAGAGAACCACAACACAGAATAAAAGAAAATGAAGTCCATTCACTCCAAATACCCCTGTGCACCCAGAGGCCCTGTTGCTTTAAAATCTAAAATCTGTAACTTGCTAGGATTATTCTCCCATCTTAGATGAAAGAGTCTGATAGACTTCCTAAGAAACCTTGAAATGCGCTTCACTTTACCATTTGCAGCTAAATTTTTAATTTTCATTTTGTATACTTTCACTGAAATACCACTTTGGAGGCACTTGAGTTAAAAGTATCCATAAATGAGTAACAGAAGGAGATGTCTAAGAATGAATCTGTCTAGAGAAGAGGAGCAAAAAGAATAGCAAATGACTTGTGCTGAGAGAGGGGAAAGAGCATATCTAACACCACGTGCAAAGCGCTCTTCAGTCAGCCGCCAGAGTGGTGCCTTCCCAGCTCACCTGTCGCTTTGGTGGTTTCAGTTCATCTCTTGGAACAATATCGATGAGAAAGTCAAATTGATCAAATTTTGTAATTGCCATGGCGATATCATTCCTCTGTAACAAAGAAAAGCAGAGTGAAAAATTAGCCTGGGGAGAAACTAGTTCACCTGGCTTTATACTCTCTAAGTAAGATAAGATGACTACTTTTAAGCCAAATGAAATAAGCATGGCCAAGTCTATAGCTGAAATAAGTAAGTATAGCCAAACTCTCATAAACTTTAAATGATTAGACTGAGTGGACAAACATCAACAAAGAAGAAAAAAAATACAGTAATTCCTGCTTTAAAACAGGACGTTGGAGCCTCCAACCAATTATTATTCTTGCTTGATCCTGTCCCACCCAAGGTCTTACTCACAAATGTCAAATTATCAGCCATTAGCTAAATTAGTACAAATCTAGCGATCTCAACAGGCAGGTTTCTGGTCATTCTGGTATTATGTGCTGAACAAGGCAAGGCATCACTCAATGTTACAACTTTTAGGCCCTAAATACTGTTGTCTTTAGTTCAAAATAATTTCTTAGGTGAAATTCTAATTCAGTAGCTTTTTGCAACATTTTCTAGTCACTGGATCTATATGTTATTTCCCATAAAGCTATGATTTTTATTGCAATTCAAAATTGCAACGATAACTCTATGGCTTAAATGTGGTTTCATGTGGTATGAATTTTAGAAGTCTGAAGTGACTATAACAGAGGCAGGGGTAGGCAGAGAACACATGAGTCAGATGACTAATGATACCAAAACCAAGGTCTGCTCTAACAGTGTTTTCTATCTAAGTGTGCCACTCCTTTTTCCTAAGTGATAAAATTAAAAAATTTTCATAAAAACCAAAATATAAAGATTTGTGTACTTCACTGAAAATTTGAAAGCACAGGAAAAGGGACGGCACCTGTGGCTCAAAGGAGTAGGGCTCCGGCTCCATATGCCAGAGGTGGCGGTTTCAAACCCAGCCCTGGCCAAAAAAAAAAAAAAAAACCAGGGAAAAAACACTGAAAGGGGAAATTAAATTCTGAAATGCACTTAAAAATAGATGACTTAGCTAGGGTGTGGTAGCACAATTTGGGAGGCTGAGGTAGGAGGATCACTTGAGCTCAGGAGTTTGAGGCTGCAGTGAGCTATGATCACGCTACTGCACTCCAACCTGGGTGACACAGCAATAGACTGTTTCTTAAAAACATTTTTTTAAAGAGAGAAAAAAGAAAAAAAATAGATAACTTTGAAGGACGGATAGAGGTATGGATAAATATGACAATAAAACAAGCATAGTAAAATGTTAATGGTAGAATCTATATGGTAAGTATACAGGTATTCCCTTAAATTTTCCTTATGCTTGAAATTTTTCATAATAAAATGTTGCAGGGAAAGTCAACACACTAACAGAAATCCTTAGCAACTTGTATATACCACACCTTAAGAGAAGTTATTCATCAAACAAAACAGGAGGGGATGGAAATTTTCTGGTTTTCCTTCCCTTGTATCTGATGGCACCAAGCCACTGAAATGCAAAACTCTAGTCCACCCTTCTTGCCAACCACCAGCCAGATAATAAACCCTCCAAACTGAAGCAGAGAACATCTTAAAACTGCCAGGACTCATTTAAGATGAGTACAATACAGTGTCACATTCTTGATAATGTCATCTGTACCAAATCTATCTAAACAACTTATTTACAGATAGAATGAAAGGAGAAAAAGGAAAAATTATAATCACCTTAAAACAACAAAATGTTCTAGAGTATTTTGGAAACATAAATATACTTAAATTCATCTTTCAAAAAAAAAAAAATTTTTTTTTTTTTTTTTTTGAGACAGAGCCTCAAGCTGTCACTCTGGATAGGGTGCCGTGGCATCACAGCTCACAGCAACCTTCAACTCGTGGGCTCAAGCGATTCTCCTGCCTCTGCCTCCCAAGTAGCTAGGGCTACAGGCACCTGCCACAACATCCGGCCATTTTTTGGTTGCAGCCGTCATTGTTGTTTGGCAGCCCCAGGCAGGATTCGAACCTGCCAGCTCAGGTGTATGTGGCTGGTACCTTAGCCCGTTAAGCCACAGGCACAGAGCCCAACTTTCGAAAATTTTTATTTTGCCTTCAATGCTAGTTATATTTCACTGAGTTATTATTCATCTACAGTCAAATATAGAAATCTTAAAACATGGTTTGATGGATTATGATAAATGAATACACTCAGGTAGACAATATCTAGATAAGAATATAGAAAGTTCCCTTTAACCCTTTCCAATCAATATCCTCCCCTGCCCTGAACGCCCCTAAATTTGAGACAACCACAACTCTGATTTCTATCACTATAGGTAGTGATAGAGTATGGCACCATACACGTAATTTTTCTCTCTGGTTTCTTTTGTTTAACATAGTATCTTTGATAGTCATCCATGTTATATGAATCAATAGTTTCTTTTTATTACTGACTAGTAATATCCATTTTATGAATATATCAGAATTTGTTTACATATTCCTGTATTGATGGAAATTTGTTTCCAGTTTCTGGCTAGTATAAATAAGTCTGTTATGAACTTTTTTTTTTTTTTTTTGAGGCAGAGTCGCACTATGTTGCCCTCAGTAGAGTGCAATGGCGTCACAGCTCCCAGCAACCTCAAACTCTTGGACTTAAGCGATTCTCTTGCTTCAGCCTCCCTAGTAGCTGGGACTACAGGTGTCCGCCACAATGTCTGGCTATTTTTTTGTCACGTTTGTCATTGTTGTTTAGCTGGCCCACGCCAGGTTTGAACCCGCCAGTCTGGGTGCATGTGGCAGTGCCCTACCCACTGAGCTATGGGCACCGCCTGTTAGGAACATTTTTATATAAGAATGTCTACTTTTCTTTTGGGTACATAGCTAGGACTGGAATGATTAGGACATACAGATATGGCCAACTTTATTAGAAAGTCCCAAATAATTTTTCAAAGCGATTGTACCACTTTACATTCTAACCAGCAATACATGAGTTTCAGACACTCCACTTCCTAACCAACACTTGGTATTGTCAGTCTTTTTTTAGTTAAGCCATTTCAGTAGGTACAATTCAGTATCTTACTGGGGTTTTAATTTGTATTTCCCAGATGATTGATGATGCTGCATATCTTCTCACACACTTATTGGTCTTTTGTGTACCTTTTTTCTTCAAGGGCTATTCAAGTGTTCTGTCTACTTTAATTTTTAATCTGAAATAATCCTCAAGGTACCTTTAATTAGATCTCTTTAGGTCTACAGACTTACTTCAAGGCAGCATAAATTAAGTTTTGTGACTTCATTATTAATATGCATTATCATGCAATAGAATTCAGTATTTTTCTTCTTTCTTCTTTGCTTTAAAATTTTTACTTAGTAAAGTACATAAATCTTTATGCTGTAATAGCTAGCTGTACTAAAATGTAAGTTTCCCAAGCATAGAGAATTTTGTCTTTTTTTTGTGTAGTGCTAATCCAGACCTCACAACAGTGCCTGGTACAGTGAGTGTTCAATAACTATTTGTATTATATACAATCTACACATTCATTTTTCAATTCTTTAGGTAAAGGGGAAAAAAGAGGAGAAAACATAATTATTTTCTTGGCTTTGTTGTTAAAATACCATCACTGTTCTATATTTGTCATATCGTTTCTCTTCTACCTGGGAGACCTTTCTTCTAAGAGTTAGGACCTGGCTATTTGGGTCAGAGTGTCTAAAGACAATGACCCAGGGTTCTACAGAGAATACAAATGTTGATTTGCTGAATTAAAATTAAGAAAAAAAAAAGATGAAAAGGATTCCCAGAAAAGCAAACAAGGAACAAAGGCTATATAGAAGTTAGTGAGATTGCCCTTTCCTGGAATCTCTCAAGGCTCCAACCAGAAGTTGTTAATATCTGAGGTATTCTATTACTTGAACCTCACTGAGCTGCGAAAACCGTGGAAGATTTGGAAATTAAGATTCCCGATGGGTTGGGCGGTACCTCTGGCTCAGTGAGTAGTGCACCGGCCCCATATACTGAGGGTGGTGGGTTCAGGCCGGCCTGGCCAATCTGCAACAAGAACAAAATAGCTGGGCGTTGTGGCGGGTGCCTGTAGTCCCAGCTGCTCAGGAGGCTGAGGCAAGAGAATCACCTAAGCTCAAGAGTTGGAGGTTACTGTGAGCTGTGACTCTACTGAGGGTGACAAAGTGAGAGACTATGTCTAAAAAAAAAAAAAAAAAAAAGATTCCTGATGGGGGAGGTGCCTTGGCTCAAAGGAATAAGGCACCGGCCCCATATACCAGAGGTGGTGGCCAAAAAAAAAAAACAAGATTCTTGACGGGGAAATACTACCTCCATGACTATAAGGTATGTCTGCCTCCCAATAGTGGAAATGCCAATTACACATCACCTTGACAGAGGCCTAAGGAAGAACGTTCTTTGGTCCAAAGACACAGAAGAGAAGCAGATAAAGGCAGCTGCTTGCCCCAGTATCCCAATGTAAGTCTGCAATATTACCTGTAAAGTCCGGCGCTTGTTATCCTCTGTATGAATCCAGGCTCGAAGAGTCAACTCAGTGATAAAAATCTGGGCTGCCTTGGCAAACAGCACAGGGGCTTCTGCACTGATCATCTGCAATAGATGTAGGCCCTCCCTGTCAATCACCAGCAAGTCATTCAAACCAATTTATTTCTTGCCTCACAGCCTGCCATGGGACTATGGGGCAAGGGTCTAAAAAATGAGAAAGTGGTAGTCTCAAGAGATTCTAAGGCAAAAGAAATCCATAATTAGGAACAAAGCAAATAACAGGGAGAAAGAATACTCCCTTATCTAGCACCTACCATGTGTCAGATCCCGTGCTTTCTTACACTCATAACAGTCTTTCAAAAAAACCAGAGTTTAGGAGAAGTGAAGCAACTTGCCCATGGCCATGGACCCAGTAAGTGGCAGGGTTTAAATTCTAATCCAATATGGAAAAAGACAATAGGGGAAAAATAATGGGGTTGAGAGCCATTGAAAAAAAGAATAACCTTCCAGTTTTATGGTGGGAATCAAATGAGATAATCTTTGTAACCAATACAGGGCCTGGTACATAGCACATTCTTAAGCAACATAGGCTGCCTCATGTGTCTAACTTCAAAGTTCAAGCTCTTGGTCAAATAAGACTCTAAACTTTTGGTAAGGTGGTCTGTGCAGGCTAGAGACACAGGAAGAGCTCTGGAGTTAAAGAAACAGTAGGTGATAAGTGTGATATTGTTTCTATCACTCTGCATGAGTTGCTTAACCTCCTTGTGTTCATTTCCATATCTGTAAATGGACCTAATAATTCTTATCCTATCAAGTCTCACTGTGAGAAGGAAAGGAGCTAAGAGAAAAGAAAACTGCTATAAACTGTTAACTTTCTACGCAAATATAAGAAACTATTAATTTTAAGTGATGAAGAGACAAAGTCATTCTTTCCCTAAGATTTATAAAGAGTGGTAGACTCTCAGGAATATAGAAATGGCCAACCCCAAGTAAACCTTAAAAGTATAATTCATATAAAAGAAAGTCACAGATTGGGCGACGCGTGTGGCCCAGTGGGTAGGGTGCCGGCCCCATATACCAAGGATGGCAGGTTCGAACCTGACCCTGGCCAGCTAAAACAGCAATGACAACTGCAAAAAAAAAAGCTGGGCATTGTGGCCGGCACCTACAGTCCCAGCTACTCAGGAGCCTGAGACAAGAGAATCATTTAAGCCCAAGAGTCAGAGGTTGCTGTGACACCGTGGTACTCTACCAAAGGCGATAAAGTAAGACTGTCTCAAAAAAAAAAAAAAAAAAAAAAGTCACAGATCAAAAGGTATACTATCATCAAAAATTTCTTACAGCGCAGACCAAGAAACTATGCATTGTAATAAGATGCTAAGATGATGGCACTGTCTTGTTGATTTCATGACACATAATCATACTACACTATGAAAAGAATTGGGTGATATCACCCGATTTCAAATAATAAAACTCAGCACCTTTTTAACATCTGGAAAAAACCCTGGATATCCTTAATTTTCAGAGCTAAAAAATGAAAAGTAAAACCGTTCAATTTTAGCTCATTTACCAAGTGTAGGCAGGAAATAAAAACAGATAGTAACAATATTTTTGTTTAATTAAACTGTGAGCCCTAGAGAATAAGCAATAATCTACCCATGATTTTAGCTTCAATCTGAGTAAGAAACAGGAATGTGAACTCACTTTCACATCTTCATCCAGTTTCATAATCTTCTTAATACGAGCCAGTGGGAGTTCTTGTACTCGGAAATCTTTCTGAAATAAGCAAAAGGGGTATGTAAACAGAGGAGACAATCAACAGGGTGGCAGAGCACAACCGGCAGCAAGAAAAACACTGCCTGGTATAGTCCCTCTCTTCAGGAACTATGGCAGGAGAGGCAGATGAAATGAAGAAAATACAAACTCCAGAGCAAAAATTTTCTTTACTTAACCCATGCAGAGCTTCAAGCAATTAAAAGGTTTTAGAAAAAACTTCTGATAGCTTCTAACAGTACCCTCATAAAAGGCAGTCCCTAACAATATCAGGTTCTTTGCTTCCGCACAATATAGAGAGGTACATTACTAGTATCTTCTTTTTCTTCCAAGAAAGTTTACCAATCTGCAACATACAGATTAAAATGAGATTTCTGCCAGGGGAAGTCCCTAAACTGACAAATTTTCTTCCATTCAGCGACTACAAGGGCATGTGCCAGCAGCACCTGACCACAGTGACCCATAGTTCTCTACAGCTGAAACTGACCATTTATGACCTTTGCATACAGAAATGGGGGATGGACTCCTTTCTCATCATAGCAGCAATAGCTTTATCTCCACAATTTGCTTCAGGGTAGAGGAAGAGGAGAATGGAAAAAAAGGGTGAGGGTGAATTTGTTAAACTGCCTTTTAGAAGCAATCTGCTACTTCTTTCCTTTTCTTTTTCTGAGACAGAGTCTCAAGCTCTTGCCCTGGGTAGAGTGCCATGGTGTCACAGCTCACAGCAACCTCTGACTCTTTGGCTCAAGGGATACTCTTGCCTCAGTTTTTCTATCTTTAGTAGGGACAGGGTCTTGCTTTGCTCAGGTTGGTCTCGAACTTGTGAGCTCAAGCTATGCTCTCGCCTTGGCCTCCTAGAGTGCTAGGATTAGAGGAGTGAGCCACCACACTCAGTCTTACTACTTATTCTTAACAAACAGAACTGGTGTGGGGAGAACCACAAAACTTTATCATAGATGGGATTCAGGAAAGAGCTATTTGGCTGACACTGCTCAATTATTTGCCATTCAAGACCTTTTTTTGTTTTATTTTGAAACTACTAATTTTTAAAACATATGGCCAACGATGGATGCAATTCTAGAAATAAAAATCAATTTTGAATTTCAGAATTGCAATGAAGAGAAAGGTGCAAAAATAAAAATCAATTTTGAGTTTCAGAATTGCAATGAAGAGAAAGGTGCAAAGGCAGAGATTAGCTAAAATCAGCAAAATCTCCACTGGGACTAGGGGTCAAATGATTGATTCTATAAGTGGTCTGAAATGTGACTCACCAAACCCCATATGCTCACCTGGGAATCTGCATCATTACATTATGGAAAGAGAAGCTAATAATATTTGAGATTTGATGCAATTAACAAGCATAAGTGAATCCCCCCCAGACTAACAGAAAACTACAAATACATGCATTTTGGAAAAATATTACTAGTCTCCCCAGAATCCATTTTATGATTATAGAAAAAAGGCAACTGAGCAACTATTAGGACATAATGTACACCAAGACATATAATGTCTCCATACAAAACCAACGAGCTGCTTGCTCTATAAACTGCAAATACCAATTTTTCATCTTTTCTTTTTCCAAATTAGATATCAATATTTTCCAAGAAGCTTCTACTGAACTAACCCTGAGCTGCCAGAGACTTAGAAGACCAACTTACTAAAATTTCACCAAAGGAGACAGCAGGGTATATTGATTCTATTCTTTTTTTCCTCCTCCTCTTTGATTTTCTCCTTCAAAGTCAACTAATCATGAATGCATGCTACCTTCTACTATGCAAAAGAGACAAATCTATTCCTACCTTTGAAGACCTTATAGTTTGTTGATGAGCCTACTGGATGAGCCACAGGAGCCACCCACATTCTCCTACTTTTTTAACAGGCAAATTCTCCTTATCTGTTAGGCACAATTCAGGTATCACCCTCTTTGAAACATTTCCCAACTTTTCTAAACCTGCAGCCCCACGTAGGTAGCTGGTTTGCCCTTCTTTGTGTTTCTGTGGGGTTTTACATGCTTAGTCCCTCTGGCATAGGATTGGGGATTATATCATTTTTAATGTGACTGTCCTTATGTGCTTTTGTTGGTGTTTTTTTGTTTTTGTTCCTTAACTACTGAGCTTCAGCCAGGGTGGGCCCTAGGGGAAATATCATTCCTAAGGAAACCATCCCTCCAGGTAAATTGGACTTATACTGGGTAAATTAGTATTTTCATTCCCTCCCCACAATTCCTTCTTTTCTAGCTGTAATAAACATGAGAGAGGGTTGACTTTGACTGTTGGAGAATCTCCTCTTAAGAACCCTATTGCCATGGGCGGCGCATGTGGCTCATCAAGTAGGGGACCAGCCCCATATACCAAAGGTGGCAGGTTCAAATCCAGCCTCAGCCAAACTGCAAAACCAGAAAAATAGCTGGGCATTGTGGCAGGAGCCTGTAGTCCCAGCTACTCGGGAGGCTGAGGCGAGAGAATCGCCTAAGCCCAGGAGTTGGAGGTTGCTGTGAGCTGTGTGATGCCCCTGCACTCTACCGAGGGCGATAAAGTGAGACTGTCTCTATAAAAAAAAAAAAAAAGAACCCTATTGCCAGGGCTTCTGTCAAAGAGGTCCATCCAAGTGGTAACCTCAGCTTCAGAATGGGAATTCTCCAATTAAGTTGAACTTCCCTGCCTTCAGCCCCCTTTTCTTCCTCCACTCTCAGCACTACATTTCTGGCTTGAACCCCAATGAGATTCCTGCTAACGGAAGTAGTTTAGAGTCCTTCAGGTGGAATAAAGTCACATAAAAAAAAAAGTAGGAGAATGTTATTCTGACAGTGAGAACAGCAAGCATAGAAGCATGGAGAAAGAAAAGACAGCCTATTTAAGTTTTAGATGTATGACCTGAGTGCAGAGGGGGAAAGCAGGAAAGAGGATACTAGATTGGGACCAGTTCTGAAGAAATTTCTTAAAACATTTAATCACAGAAATCAACTTCTTGTGTGGCATATCACAGTAGATTATGATGGTACACAGAAATGCCAAAGAGCAGATCTGGTATGGTGATTATTTTGGAAGGCTCTCATGGTGTTACATACAGCACCCAATTGTGGCCACTCTCTTGCAAGTGTGCTCTCATTTGATGTGGTTGTTTAATATTACAATTTCCACAAGACTGTTCATCAGTACTTAACCAAAGCCCAAAGCTGATTAAAAGGCCTCCTTCTCCAATTTGAACAAGGAAATATTACAAGTTCTGAGACTTTTTTTGAAGAGATAGGGTCTCGCTGTTGCCCAGACTAGAGTGCAGTGGTGCAATCATAGCTCACTGCAGCCTAGAATTCTTGGGTTCAAGCAATCCTCCCACCTCAGCCTCCTGAGTAGGGAGAACTACAAATATACACTATCATACTAGCTAATTTTCTGTGGAGATAGGGTCTTGCTATGTTGCCCAGGCTGGTCTCAAATTTCTGGCATCAAGTAATCCTCCTGTCTTGGCCTTCCAAATTATTGGGATTACAAGTGTGAATCACCATGTCATTGAATTCATTCCATGACAGTTTAGAGCCAGACCAGTATGAGACTGTTCTTTAATGAAAAGCAACAAGTAAGAATCAAAAATAAAGAGATTATATAATTCCTACCTTATAGGGGTATAAAATGAGATAGAAATTTACAAAAAAAGGTCTGCTTTAAGCCCCCTCTCCAAACCTTTTCTTTTGTAAGAAACTACTTTTCCATGCTCCCCAAATCTTGAGATCTCAAGGGATAGAGTATGAAAAGTGGATCTTGAATGTGTGTGTGGTTCATCATTGCTGACAATCCCCAGTTTTCTATAATCCTACCCTAATTTTCCAGTCGCAACGGTTTACAGTAGTAAGCTTGGAAAGGAGAGTCCTTCCACTATCAGTAGACTGAGGCCTACTAAGTGGGCTTTGAATTCATGTTTCCCACATTACTGGTAACCATGCAACTGGTGTGAGTACTATTTAACTCCTCCAGATGCTGATCCAAGCAGAAGAACAACTGACACAGCTTTTTCTACTTTTGGGAGTAATGTCAGTAAGGCAGAAGAGCAAATTCTGAGCATTTTCATGCTCTTGATTACAACCAAAGAACTACATTAAAAATGCTACCATCTGAAACAGCTGAGTTTCAAGATGAATTCAAGTCTGAATTCATTCAATGACAGTTTGGAGCCAGAGAAGAGTCAGTGGGGCATGGCATTTGTAGCTCAGTGGGTAGGCGCCAGCCACATACACCAAGGCAAGCGGGATCAGACCTGGCCCAGGCCTGCTAAACAACAATGACAACTACAAAAAAATAGCCGAGCGTTGTCGCGGATACCTATAGTCCCAGCTACTTGGGAGGCTGAAGCAAGAGAATCGCTTAAGCCCAAGAGTTTGAGGTTGCTGTGAGCTGTGACGCCATCGCACTCTACTGAGGGCAACATAGTGAGACTCTGTCTCAAAAAAACAAAAAAAAAACCAAAAATCAAAAAAGAAAGTCAGTGAGTCTCAGACTGCAGTAAGGAACATCCAGAGTTTCAAATTATGATGAGAAATCTTTTCCAGGCCTACCCAGTTAGGCAATACAACAAAGTCAAGATTCTAAATCTCTTAAAGGCAGTGATTCTCAACCTTGGCTACATGTCAGAATCACCTAGAAAGCTTCTGAAAAACAAGATGCCTAAGCTGACACCCAGACCAAGTGAATCAGGAACTCTAAAGGGTAGAGTCCTGGCATCATGTTTTTAGAAAATTCCCCTGGCAACTATGATCCAAGTGAGAGTTAAGGATAACTGCTTTAAAGACTTGCTACTCAAAGTGAGGTCCTGTGACCAGCAATGACATCATCTGGGAACTCGAAAGAAATGCAGAATCTCAAGGTCACTTTCAAATCCAATAAATCAGAATCAGTATCTTGATCAGAATCAAACAAGATCTTCCCTTCTATGGCTCACACAAAGTTGGACAAAGACTGCTCATACAGCATAGAAACTACTACATATATTGTAATAGTCCACCAACTTTCACCACCAACTAACTTCTTGTTTAAGTGGTTATCTGATTTGATTGTAATGTTAGAAATGTCATCACCCAACCTGGAGGCACTGAGGAATAAAAAAATTAAACTGTCAATTAAAAGAAAGTGACCTAGGCATTATATTGCAGCTAATTGAAGACTGAAGAGGTTGCAGGGAATAAGTTAGTGGACGTTTAGATTTTTCTTTTCAAGATTCAGCATTGTCATCCCCCTCACCATTTCCCAAGAAGACAAAGTTAGCTTTCTCTTCCCTACTTTTTTAAAAAGAATCCCAGTGGAGTAAAACTAAATGCCAAGAAGTCTGTTACTTATTATTCCCAGAGCTCTGCTGAGCAGGAATATAGTATTTTACATAATCACTCTGATACACAGTCATGTTGGTATGGTTTTTAACCAACTTCAATCCCAGCTGAATACCACCTGGATTTATGGACAATTACAGAAATTTAAGAGTTACGAGAGCAAGCAGAGATGATATATAAATTGTCTTTGCAGGACTCAGACCAAAATGACTGAGGCCAATTATTTCCAATACACCATAAAATATCATCTAGCAAACTTCCATTAGTTGTTTTCTTATTTTTATTTATTTTTTTTGTAGAGACAGAGTTTTACTTTATCACCCTTAGTAGAATGCCATAGCGTCACACAGCTCACAGCAACCTCCAATTCCTGGGCTTAGGCGATTCTCTTGCCTCATCCTCCTGAGTAGCTGAGACTACAGGTGTCCACCACAATGCCCAGTTATCCATTAGTTGTTTTGGAACTATCTATGTTCCAGTGTTAGAGAGACCGCCACACCTTATGAATATTCTCATAAGTTTTATTCATGTTTAGATAGTTTAAACATAATGGATTTTTAAAAATCTGTTTTGACATTTTGAGGTGTCAACTAAGAGGCTCTGACGTATCTCAGGGATTCTGGTTTTAAGTAACACTGAGCTCTAGAAAGGCACAGACTAAATACTAAAACATTTAGCCATGTTATACAGGCAGAGGTACAGTTAGAAAAGCAGATACCATCATGTGTTATGGTCCTGAGCAGAGGAGAAAGTGAGAGTTCTACAAAGAGAATAATTACCCTGACTTCAGTGGACTGTATTCTCACTCAAACTTAGAATTGATGTTGTTTTCCACTAAATCTGAAGCAAAAAAATCTGATTTGTTCATATTTATTGTACATCTGCTACATGCCAGGTTTTGTCCTAAGCATCTGATGTAAAAGACATAGCACAGCAGAAGTCTAAGAATCTTTTTTGAGGGTCAACAGAAAAATTTGAATTAGTCATCAACAGAAGAAAGGAAAGACAACTGCCTCTTTACTATCTTTCTCTTCACTTACAAGACCTGAACTAAAACTGAACCCCTTTTAACTTCTGATAGACCATACATCCAGATACTAAAATTTGGTCAACACTTCAATTTGCTGTGTTGGTGATCAAACCTAAAAATAAATCAAATAGGTTACAAATCAAAGCCCAGAGTCTCGAAGAGATATTTACATACTCACGTATACAGCAGCACTATTCCCAATAGCCAAGATATAAAAGCAACCCAAATGTCCATTAATGGGTGAACAGATAAACAAAATGTGGTAGGAAAGATAAACCTTGAAAACATCATACTTGGCTCGGTGCCTGTGGCTCAAGCGGCTAAGGCACCAGCCACATACACCTGAGCTGGTGGGTTCAAATCCAGCCCGGGCCTGCCAAACAACAATGATGGCTGCAACTGAAAAATAGCTGGCTTTGTGGTGGGTGCCTATAGTCCAAGCTACTTGGGAGGCAGAGGCAGGAGAATCACATGAGCCCAAGAGTTGGAGGTTGTTGTGAGTTATGATGCCACAGCACCCTACCCAGGGCAACAGCTTGAGGCTCCGTCTCAAAAAAAAAAAAAAAGAAAGAAAGAAAGAAAACATCATACTAACTGAAACAAGCCAGTCACAAAAAGACCAATACAGACCTTCCTCTACTTATGATGGGGTTCTGTTCTGATAAATCCACCATAAATTGAAAATATTCTAACTTGAAAACGCATTTAAAATGTACTCAAAACACATCAGCTTACAGTTGGACAAAATCATCTAACACAAAAGCTAATAAGTACTTTCACCTTCTGTCTGAAAGTGAAAAAAACAAAATGGCTATCTGAAACTTAAAGTACAGTTTTTCCTGAGAGTGCGTCAATTTTTGGACCACTATAAAGTAGGAAAATTGTTACGTCAAACCACATAAGCTGAGGACCATTTGGACTGCATGATTCCACTTATGTGAGGTATCTAAAGTAGTCAAATCCACAGAAATAGAAAGCAGGATGTTGGCTTGGCTCCTGTAGCTCAGTGGGCTAAGGCGCCAGCCACGTACACCTGAGCTGGCAGGTTCGAATCCAGACTGGGCCCGCCAACCAACAATAACGGCTGCAACCCAAACAAAAATAGCCAGGCGTTGTGGCGGGTGCCTGTAGTCCCAGCTACTTGGGAGGCGGAGGCAGGAGACTCGCTTGAGCCCAGGAATTGGAGGTTGCTGTGAGCTGTAATGCCACCGCACTCTACCAAGGGCGTCAGCTTGAGGCTCTGTCTCAAAAAAAAAAAAAAAAAAAGAAAGCAGGAGTTGATTACCAGGGGCTAGAGTTGTTCAATGAGTATAGTGTTGCAGCTTTGCAAGATGAAAAAATTCTGGAAATTATTTCTAGATTATACTCAACACTACTGAAATACACATTTAAAAATGATTAAGACGGTAAATGTTATATGTTTTTTACTAACCACAACTAAAAATAGGAAAAAAAAAATGAAAGCCCAACAAAATACAGAAAAGTTAAGTACTGAGCTTTAACTTCCAGCGTTTATCTGGCCACTGGCTTGATCTCAGATTTATGTCTCTGGGCTTAAGTTGATATTCAGACTTGCTGCCTTGGCCTAGTCCCACCACACCACAGGATGGCATTAGTTTTATACCAGGCTGACCCTAGCACCAAAAAACCAATTATGCTTAATCATGAAGTTACCCCTCCAAAATATGAAGAAAACATTTCATTTTTGACTTTATAATTTCATTTTGTTCCTCTTCTTTTATATCTGAGCCCATATAAATAACTACCATCTCCAGACTGCAGAAACAGTAACTTTTCAGTGGAAATCCGCTCTGAACACTCCAAGAAAGACCAGTCCAAGTTCAACTGCTGAACGCCTTCCCCACCCCCAAACACAACCCATAGTCACATCTAAAAATATCAATTCCCTGAAGCCAGTGGGTATTTATTACAATAAGTTATTTTATTTCATTAATTACTTGTTTACAGCCTGTCTCATCAGAATATACGTTCCTTGAATATAATGATCTTGTCTGGTTCACTACTGGATCCACAATATCTAACATAGCCACAGTAGGTACATAATAAGTATTTGAGAAATCAATAAACTGACCTTGTATGTCAGAAGTTAAAGGCCACTAACCCTAAGGAACTGCAACTTTAGCTATGTATCAGGAAGGAAGGAATCCAGTGTCTGCACTTTGATTTTTATTGCCTCAAGATGTGTCACTGTGCTTAACACAGCAAGTATTTAATAAATACCTGCTGGCTGTAATTACCAGAATGTAAGCTCCTTAAGGGCTTACTCCAGTTCTACTGGAGTCTTCTAAGTCAGTGTTTCTCAGCAGGGGATGATTTTAGCCCAAGGAAGAAATTTGCCAACATTTGATGATGTTTCTGCTTGGAGGAGGTGGGTGTATCTAGTGAGTAGAGGCCAGGAATGCTGCTAAACGTCCTATAATCCTCAAAAGCCCCTTACAAGAAAGAATTATTTGGCCCAAAATGGCAACAATGCTGCTTTTGAGAAACCCTCATCTAAATGTATCTTTTACACCCAGAAAGAAAACCTGGCTGACAACAGATCTCTCATTATTATTATTTTTGTAAATAAATTGCTCAGTGGTTTTCACCAAGTTCTAGAAATTAGGAAGGGCCACTAAATAAGGCCTAAGAAATGAGTTATAGCTACTGAAGGAAGGTGAGACCTCTGCTTTGAGGCATTTCCTAAGATATGCCTCAAATTAAACTATCTCTAAGTCAAAGCATCCACTACATACTCACATGCCTAAGGAAAAGCCAAACATAAAAGACACCCTCGCATTTACCTCACCTAAGGTAAATTATATTTTCATTTTCCTACCCATAGGGTAGAACAACCTATGCCTTTGTAAATGTGCTTGAAATGAAAAATGTTTTAGGATTAGTCGTGGTTAATCATCTCATAACTCTTTACACTCTTAAAAGTTTCTCAATCTTCCTCACCACTGTTAAATTCCGTATTTCTTCCATGACACGAGGCCAGAAGGACTGCAGGCTCTGCTGGGCATCACTGCTGCTAGTACCACCAAATCCTCCTTCTGTAGACATTTTGATAACTGAAAATAAACACATAAACGCAACACTTTAGAAATAATGTGAGCATTTCTGTCCAAGTAAGTCATATGTATCTTTCTTTACATATGTTTTCATTAACTCATTCCTCACTCGGACAAGATATATAACTGTGCTGAAGAGATTTTTAGGACAGACTTAAATCTTAAAACACAAACATTTGGAGCAAAGCTTTTCCTTCTACTAGTTTATCCCACAGATACTACCAAAGTGCTCCAACTAGAAAATCCAAAGTTGTTAGAAACCCAAATTCCAAATGTGAATCAAGGGCTTTTAATTTCTTAAGGGGGGTAGACATGGGGAAAGTATTTTGCTACCCTAGTTCAGTCCATAATTTTCACTGCCATTCCCTGCAAACCTTTTTCAAAAATCTCTATGGTTTCTCATATTCCATGATACAGGCTGCAGCAACTACATTTTAAGGGTCCCCAGTGATTAATACCATATAGAAATGTAAACCTGAAGTCTTAAAACAAGAAAAAAGAGCCATGCGAGCATGGTGCATGCACCTGTAGTCCCAATTACTCTTTTTTTTTGTAGAGATAGAGTCTCACTTTGTCACCCTTGGTAGAGTGCCATGGCATCACACAGCTCACAGCAACCTCCAGCTCCTGGGCTTAGCCGAGTCTCCTGCCTTAGCCTCCCAAGTAGCTGGGACTACAGGCGCCCGCCACAAGTGACTCAGCTATTTTTCTGTTTTGCAGTTCAGCCGGGGCCTTGTTTGAACCCGCCACCCTCGGTATATGAGGTGCCCCCTACCCACTGAGCCACAGGGGCCGCCCTGAACTATCTATCTCTTTTAAAAAGATAAAAATGTTTTAGACACCGAGGTCCTATTTCTCTGGAGCTACTAATGATGAGTGCTCCTTTTAATCTCAAGCAAATCTGCCTCAAAAGACATAAAAGTACTAAAGACTAGGCCAATAATTGAGCAGGTAACATGACATCTCTAAACTAAAACTTACCAGTTCTTTCCTAACCTGAACCTTCCTATTAAGTATAAAGCCAAACACAGCATATGATCAATTGGAAGCTTTAACAATAGCTGAAAAACAAAAGGGAATTAAGATTGAGATAGAGGGTCAGAACTTGCATGTATTCTCAAGTGCTTTGTGATGGAGGAAGGAAGATGAGTAAAGATCCTGGCATCGTCTGTAAGGATAGATAATACAAGTTGAATATTCCTCATTGGAAATGCTTACAACCAAAAGGGTTTTAGATTTCAGATATTTTTCAGACTTTGGGGTAAATTTGTGTTATACTTACCAGTTGAGCATCCTAAATCTGAAAATCCAAAATCTGAAATGCTCCAATGAACACTTTTTTTTTGAGACAAGAGCCTCAAGCTGTCACCCTGGATAGAGTGCTGTAGCATCACAGCTCACAGCAACCTCCAACTCCTGGGCTCAAGCGATTCTCTTGCCTCGGCCTCCTGAGTAGCTGGGACTAAAGGCGCCCGCCACAATGCCCAGCCATTTTTTGGTTGCAGCCGTCATTGTTGTTTGGCGGGCCCAGGCTAGATTCAAACTCGCCAGCTCAGGTGTACGTGGCTAGTGCCTTAGCCCGTTGAGCCACAGGCGCCAAGCTGCAATGAACACTTTCTTTAAACATCATGTTGTGCTGAAAAAGTTTCAAATGTCAAAGCATTTTAAATTTTGGATTTTCAGATTAGGAGTATTCAACCTGTATTGTAATGTCTTAAAGATCTGTGTGGGGGTGGAGAGTAAAAAATAACTCCAGATGGCTTAAATGCTTATCTGGCAAATACTTACATGCAAGAAAACAGTACAATTAAACACAAAGAATGAGAAACTTAGTGATCTCCCAAGAATTTCTATTCTGGGGAATTATTTGAAAAGATCTAACATGCCAGAGACAGAATGCTGGCTGAAGAGCTATGTGAGTCATTAAGAATTAATTCTAAGGGGCTGAAAGAAAAGCACCAAAGCCAAAAATCACACAACCAAGTGTGTTACTTTGTGGCTGCAATGTGGCTGCCTGCTGGGCCCATCACTCTCCATCAAAAGAGTAGAATAAAGGCTGGTAACTTGAGGTTAGTCTGTTCAATTCATTCTTAAATGTTTACCTGGGATTGTCCCAGGTCTCTAATTTTTTTTTTTCCTTCTAAAGAAAATGAAGAGAGGAAAGATATGGAAGGAAAACAAGAGTACAATCTTCAAAGCAGATTACACTCCGGTGCAATGACACATCTGTAGGTGATGATGTAACAGGAAAAGGTTTGGAGCCAATTTCTGGTGCTGGCAGCCAAAAAACAATAGTTCTCTATACATCAAGAGAAACTCTTAAGTACTTGAGATGCAATATGATCTTGGAGTTTCTGAAGGTAGTTAAAGGAAGTGTTGAATCATAGTTGGAAATTACTAGATAAAATCTTGAGTCCTAAACAACCAAATAACTCCCTCAATTCACCTCCTATGACATTTTCACTTATTACCACATGCATACGACCTATGTACTACTCTCTCAGATGTACTGAGAATAAGGAAATTGAGATAATCTAGACATGTTTTATTTATCCTTATTAATAGTTTCCCAAGAGGTACTCAAATAAAGACAGACTCAATCAGGCGGCACCTGTGGCTCAGTGGGTAGGGCGGTGGTCCCATATACTGAGGGTGGCGGGTTCAAACCTAGCCCTGGACAAACTACAACAAAAATAGCTGGGGGTTGTGGTGGCCACCTGTCGTCTCAGCTACTTGGGAGGGTAAGGCAAGAGAATCGCCTAAGCTCAGGAGTTGGAGGTTGCCGTGAGCTGTGATGCCCTACCAAGAGTGATAAAGTGAGACTCTGTCTCAAAAAAAAAAAAAAAGACAGACTCAATCTAACTTTTTTAAAATGGGGTAAATAAAAAAATCTTTCTAAAAATAAAAATTATCAAAAAATTTTGATCAGTCCCCAAACATCTGAGTAGTCAACAGATCATGAATGAATATTTGGCTGGCTTCAGAGCCACACGCTGTTATAAGTGGAAGGTCGGTACAAAACAGAAAGTATCAAATCTTTCTGGAAATGAAAATGTATTAAAGGACAAGTTTTAAAATTGAGAAGCTCATCTCCATTAGAAAATTCCAAATGGGAGTGGGGGGAGGTGTGGTGGAGGGAGGGTAATTAGTCAGACCACACCTATATGATGCATTTTATAAGGCTACACGTCAAATCTACTAAGTATAGAGTACAAACATCTTAACACAATAATTAAGAAAGTGCAGCGAAGGCTATGTTAACCAGTCTCTTATAAGTATTTCAAATTGTATATAAAACCAGCACATTGTACCCCACAAATGCATTATTGTACACAGGTATAATTAAAAAAAAAATTCCAAATGGATAATGGCAAAAAATATACTAAGAATGTCCTTTATATTTACTGCATCATAGAGGTTTAAGACTGAAAAAAAGGCATCAGGAGACACTTAGGCCCATCTCTGATGCGCAGAGTTCCTTTACACCCTCTGCCTTACTCCTAATATGCTACCTTAAGTGGTCATCTAGCTTAAATTTGAGTACCTCCCTCTCCAGTTCTAGGAAAGTGGCTTACTGGTAACACATTCTTTTCCAAATTTACAAGTGAAGTTACATTTGAGCTTTGAATTTAGAGTTACAGCCTATATGATGTTTCCATCCAGGAAACTCTTTTTATATAAAAATTCTTGACTTCGAAAGAACACAAGATCCTCTCATGAGGAAAAAGAGATGGTTTAGAGCATATCTTCTGGCATCTTTGCAAGGATCTTTATTCCTGTCTCTTGAAAGGACACAAATTGTTACTGTAAATTCCGGGAAAAGCTAAGTATTTTCATTTAAAAGCCTTTCCCGGAAGCAGATACATTCTTTGCATGGAACTTCAAAGTCATAAAACCTAATCAATGTCCAATCTAGAACCAAGCACCAAATAAACCTCTTTTATTAAAAACAAAAATCTAATCATAAGCAAAACCAAATTTTGCTAGCGAAACATTCCAAGAAATTAAAAAATATAAAGCAACCTTAGTTAATCATTATTTTATTTTATTTTGACACAGGGTCTCACTCTGTTGACCAGCCTGGACTGTAGTGACATTACAGCTCCTTGCAACCTCAAGCTCCTCAGGCTCAAACTATCTTCCCACCTCAGCCTCGTGAGTACCTGAGACTACAGGCATGAGCCACTGCACTTGGCTAATTTTTTTTTAATTTTTTGTAGAGACAGGATATTGCTGTTACTCATGTTTGTCTTGAACTCCTCCTGGTCTTAACTGATCCTCCTGCTTTGTCCTCCCAAAGGGCAGTGAATATAGGTGTGAGCCACCACACTCTGACCACTTCTTATTTTAATAATGCATTAACGGCAAATGAATTGATATTGCTACAGAGGTAGCCCATT
Organism: Arctocebus calabarensis; assembly: GCA_963573935.1. Classification (NCBI taxonomy): domain Eukaryota; kingdom Metazoa; phylum Chordata; class Mammalia; order Primates; family Lorisidae; genus Arctocebus; species Arctocebus calabarensis. The sequence goes on from CAUYON010088215.1 coordinate 28,674, forward strand.
TACAACATCTACAGCCCATGGACGAACCGAGGAAAATGTGCTGGGTTCATCTTCCAAGATGATTAGAAAAGGCATGTAATTAAAAGAAGGAAGAGATTTATTCCAGGATCCTCTTCATTCCATGAAGAAGATGTAGCTTTATCTAGTGGTATCTAGCTTTATCACTAGATAAAGCTACATATTTAAAGAAAACTAACAAGGACAAAACTGTGTTAAGACTAAGCCATGTTAGCTTAGATCACATTTGAAAAATGTAACATAGAATTTCCCATATTTAATTCATTAACATTAGATTTATTGTTCATGTTCATTAATTACTCTATGAATACTTGAATAAAACTATCTAACTGTTTAATAAAGACTTACGGACAAGTTGATGTACTAAATAGCTGTTGCTGAACATATTTCAGTTTCCAGTATCTATTACATGTTTTTTTTTTTTTTGAGACACAGCCTCAAGCTGTCAGCCTAGGTACAGTGCTGTGGCATCACAGCTCACAGCCACCTCCAACTCCTGGACTTATGTGATTCTCTTGCTTCAGCCTCCCAAGTAGCTGGGATTACAGGTGCCCGCCACAACACCTGGCTATTTTTGGTTGTAATTGTCATTGCTGTTTGGCAGGCCCGGGCTGGATTCGAACCTGCCAGCTCTGGTGTATGCGGCTGGCACCTTAGCCGCTTGAGCTATAGGTGCCAAGCCGACTTATATGGTTTTAATTTATTTGTTTTTTAAAAGATTGCTTTCCAAAGCTAGAAAGAGAAGAATCAAAAATCCATCATGGGCTCGGCACCTGTGGCTCAACAGGCTAAGGCACCAGCCACGTACACCTGAGCTGTCGGGTTCGAATCAGCCCGAGCCCGCCAGTCAACAATGATTGGCTGCAACCAAAAAATGGCCGGGCGTTGTGGCAAGCGCCTGTGGTCCCAGCTGCTTGGGAGGCAGAGGCAGGAGACTCGCTTGAGCCCAGGAATTGGAGGTTGCTATGAGGTGTGATGCCACAGCACTCTATCCAGGGAGACAGCTTGAGGCTCTGTCTCAAAAAAAAAAAAATCCATCATGAAAAGATTGGTTTTGCAATATTCAACTGAATTGTTATCTTTCTAAGTATCATTACCTTGAAGAGGTCCTTCCTTGTGAGCCTTACAAGCCCTTGATCTATACCTCTCTACCCTCACCATTACCTTGTATAACCGTTATCAATGTGTACATCTTATCTTACTTATTTCTCCTTCTAGTGTACAAGCTCTCTAAGAGTAATACCTGCATAGAATTCATCTCTGGATTCACTCACACCATGTCACACAGTCTAACAACAAATTGAGTGAAGGGGTAAGAGAGTAAGCTGGCCATGGCCTTTCTAAGATAAAGGGCATCTTAGAAAGCTTGGTCCTGGGGTATCCCAAAAGCTCAGGCTTACTGGGATATCTGAACAACCAAAGGAAACAGTTCTACAAACTATTCTAGGTAGCTCAGAATTAAAAAAGCTCTTTCTGGGCATTTAAAGCAAAAGGGACTACAATCAGAATTCTACCTGAAGCTGACTTACTAAAGTGGATTTAAGATAAAAGGGAATTGACAGAAAGGACACATACATACATCCATGAAAGCTGCAAGGTAGACTACAAAACTGGAAATATGACTTTGTACCATTTCCAAGTACAAATCTTTTGAAAGTCAGAACCTCTTCAGAAAGCTGACTAGGATAGCAAAGTTGAAAAATTAATGACAACAGGTACATAGGAGGAGGATAAATACCTCTGTCTGCCCATCCATTAGCAAAGAGATAAGAAAATCATGAACGCTGGAGAACAGGCAATCTAGTTTAACCATTACTCTAATATCTAGTTACTCTTTATTATTTTTGAAGAAAATGAAAAAAGAGAGACCTTAGGAATTTTCAATACATCCCCAAGTAAAATACTCCTCTATTATTAAGATTCTCTTGGAAATCTCCTCAAGCTCTTGCTCTTGAACAGGTACCAAGCTCACCAAATCTTCCCTGAGTGATATTCCTGGGTGACAGGATGCACCAAAATTACCAAACTCATAAAAACAAAGCCAGTTTAAGGTTTGGTTTCCAAAACTCTGTACAGTTAGGCTTTTGTTCTCCATTCCTTGGCATGTATTTCATTCTTTATACTAAAGTCTTTTATAATATGCCTAAAACCATAATACAGTTCTTTGAAGTAAATATAACCACATGGATGTAATTGGGAGATAATACGTAAAAATCTAACACACAACTACTATTCAAGGAAAACAGACCACAGAACATTCCCTTAAAATGAAGTCAATTCTTGACTAATGCTGTTTTCTATTAAAGTACAGTATACAGTCCCCTTAAGATCCTAGATTCTTGGAAATTGCAACATAAGTGAAATATATAATGAAACCAATTTTACCATAGGCTGACTGATAGAAACAAGGTTTAAGTTCCTATGGCATACTTCCCATCACGAAAACATCACCAACTTCTAAATAAAGACCAAAACACTTCTAATATTAAACACTGAAACAAATGTGAGCTATACATAAGGAAGACTACTAAAAACAAATTACATAATTAATTACCCAATTATTCCAGTTCAGGGTAGCAGGTGGCTGGAATTTATCCTGACAGCTCAAGGGCACAAGGCAGGAAACTTCCCCGGACAGAACACCATTCTATTACAGGGAGAACACCATTCTATTACACCCACACGTACTCAGGGATGATTTAGAAGTCCAATTAACTGACTATGCCCATCTTTGGGATGAGAGAGAAAACTGGAGTACTAAGAAAAACCCACCCAGACTTGGGGAGATCGTGAAAACTTCACACAGAATGTACCCCCAGTTAGTAATTAATTTTTTTCTCATCAACATTAAAATTAAAGTATCTACTTTTTTCAGACATAAAAAATTCATTGTATTGAATACTTAATAGACTACTCTATACTGTAAACATAACTTTTATATGTGCTGGAAAACTTAAAAAAGTGTGTGACTCACTTTATGGATATATTTGCTTTACTGCAAATGGTCTAGAACCAAACTCTGAACATCTCAGAGGCATGCTTATATTTTTCCCTATGGGCATTGACATGACAAGCACTTACTTTACATTCTAACACTGCCCAGGTATTTACTGAAGTTAGTTTCAGGTTTCTTCATTTCAAGGAACTAAAATTAGTGGGATGTTACATTTTATTTTATTTTATTTTTTATCTTTTTTTTTTTTTTTTGAGACAGTGTCTCACTATGTTGCCCTTGGTAGAGTGCTGTGGCATCACAGCTCACAGCATCCTCACACTCTTGGGCTTAAGCAATTCTCTTGCCTCAGCCTCCCAAGTAGCTGGGACTACAGGCACCCGCCACAAAACTCAGCTATTTTTTGTTGCAGTTGCCATTGCTGTTTAGCTGTCCGTGGCTGGGTTCAAAACTACCAGCCTTAGTGTATGTGGCTGACTCTATAACCACATGCTATGGGCGCCAGGCTGGGGTGTTAAATTTTTGGGGGGGGGAACAAAGGCTTAAGCTGTCACCCTGGGTACAGTGCCATGGTATCATACCTCACAACAATTTTGGGGTCAAACAATCCTCTTGCCTTAGTTTTTCTATTTTTAGTATAGACAGGGTCTCACTCTTGCTCAGGCTGGTCTCAAACCTTTGAGCTCAAGCAATCCATCCACCTCAGTCTCTCAGAGTGCTCGGATTACAGGCTGAGCCACCATGCCCAGCCCATATTTTAAAATTTAAATAGTAAGTGAGAGATACAGATAAAGGAGAATATCAGTATGAATAAACAGACTGGGCACTGCCAGTCATCCTAGCACTCTGGGAGGCCAAGGTGGGTGGATTGCCTGAGCTCACAGGTTCGAGACCACATCTCTAAAAATATGTGGGCGTTGTGGCAGGCACCTGTAGTCCCAGCTGCTTGGGAGACTGAGACAAGAGAATCTCTTGAGCCCAAGGATGCTGTGAGCTGTGATACTATAGCACTATACAGGGGGCAACAAAGTGACAGACTCTGTCTCAAAAAATAAAAATAAAAAAGAATAAACCGATGAGGAAGAAAGGGGATAGGATTTAAACTATGTGCTTGCTATTTTAGATATTCTTCTAAACTACAAAGAAAGGCGAAAACTTAAATTTGAGAACTGAAACTTATGAAACATAACAACAGACGATGTGGTTCTCACCTTTGTCATCATCAATCACAACAGCTAAAAAGTATTTCAAGCCTCAGGTCAGCCTATGTTATCCATTACAAAACCAAGGTAAAACAGACAATTTCAGAAGAAGAAAAATAGCACTGTGTTAAAAATTAAAAGACCTATGTTTGTGCAATGGCCTTCTAGGTGCCTACTAGCTGTTGGCCTCAGGCCAGTCCACTAAGCCACTCCAGGAACAATGCATACTAAACATGTATACCAAAGGGGTCTCCAATGGCCTGGTGGGAAAGTCTTATACTTCGCTACTTGAGAACACAATAAATTAGGGAAGGCAAGGTGACCAGAGCAAACAGAAGGTTCAGTAGTCTGTATTTAAGCTCATCTAAGGTTTCCACTTAAGCAAGAAGCACTAAGGTTAGCCCCAGAAAAACCCTTACATAGCTGGGTATCAGCTGGTCATACTTGTTGGCAGGCTATCACACAATCCCCACTACTATAGTATAAGAATGAATAGTGTTGCCTTCATTTCCCTAACTCTGATTAATGACAAATTCAATATATGAGGTTGTGTGTGTTTCTTTTGTCCCAAGAGGCTAAAAGTATGAAGCTGCTTTTCCAAGTACCTACTAGAAAGCCATGCTTCACAAAAGACTAAGGCTTGCCCATTGCTCTCCTTAAAGATCTGCTCACAAAGACATATATTCTCAAACTCACTGGAGAGCTACTTTTCCTTCAAATACATTTAAAAACATGACTCAGCGCCTACAGTTCAGCGGCTAGGGTGCCAGCCACATAAACCAGATCTGGCAGGTTTGAATCCAGCCCAGGCCTACCAAACAACAATGACAACTACAACCAAGCATTGTGGCGGGTGCCTATAGTCCCAGCTACTTTGGAGGTTGAGGAAAGACAATCACTTAAGCCCAGCAATTGGAGGTTGCTGTGAGCAGTGACACCACAGCACTCTACCCAGGGTGACAGCTTGAGACTCTGTCTCAAATAGAAAAAAAAATTAAAAACAAAATCTTTGAAACGGGGGAGATCATAATATAGCTGTAGTATAACTACAACTATAGAAAAGAATAAAGGTACAGCAACTGGTATAAATAATAAAAATGATGGAAAGGCATGAAAGAACATTCTTTAAACTTGTTTTTATGGTATGCAACACCTTATTTCACACACCTTCTTTCTCACTCTTTTATTAATGGTCTAACTCAAACTATCCCTGAACATATGACACTAATAAAACACTATCAGTATTTTTGTATGATAAGAGAAAAAGGACTGAAATAGTTAAGTACTCTATATAGCAAGGGTCTGAAAACCACAGGTCACAAGCCAAATCTGTGCCACAGCCTGTTTTACAAACAAAGTTTCACAGAAAGACAGCAAACTTCATTAATTTATGTCATCTACGGCTGCTTTCACGCTGTAACAGAAACCGTAAAACCTACATAGGCCTAAAATATTATCTGGCTCTTTGAGAAAGGGTCAGAGGCTTGTCATGGTGGCGCACACCTATAATCCCAGCACTCTGGGAGGTCAAGGCAGGAGGACCAATAAAGTTCAAGACCAGCAAGAACCCACCTCTACAAAAAACTTAAAAAATTAGCCAGGCATGTTGGAGCATACCTATAGTCCTAGCTATTCACGAAGCTGAAGCAGGAGAATCATTTAAGCTCAGGTGTTCAAGTTTACAATGAGCTGTGATCATGCCACTGCACACCATCCTGGGTGACAGAGAGAGACTTTGTCTCTTAAAAGAAAGAAAAGAAAAAGATAATGTTTAGGCTTTGTTCTAAGCACTGGTAGGTGTTTTATTGTTTTATTTATCCCTTTTTCACTGATGGGGAAACTGAGCACCAGGTATTGAGATCTTACATCCTATATCATACATCTATTGTGTGGCTCCCCTGCTTTCCTCACCTGTTCAACCTTCATTAAAAGTAAACCTGATCCCGCGACTGTCCGGGGAGGCTGGCAGCCGGCGCAGAGGCAGTGACAATGGGAGTCGCTGCTGAGGCGGCCGCGGGCGCGGGTCGCGGCAGCTCAGCTCCGCGGGGACGGGTTGAGCTGGCAGCTGCTGGCACCTGACTGTGAGAGCTGGCTACAGGGGCGGACGAAATGGCCCCCACCTAGGGCGGTGGGAGAAGCGGCTGAGGCCAGGATGCCGGCTTGGCGGCTCCTCACTCATACCAGAGTGGAGAGATCTACAGACGAAGTCATCAAGCCAGTCAATGTGGGAGCTCTATCAAAATGGGTTGGGAAGATACCTCCAGACGTTTTACAAGACATGGCAGTGATTGCACCCATGCTTGCCAAACTTGGATATGACCCATATGCCAACCCACCCAACTATGGAAAACCTGATCCCAAAATCCTTGAAAACACAAGAAGGGTCTACAAGGGAGAATTTCAACTACCTGACTTTCTTAAAGAAAAACCCCAGACTGAGCAAGTGGAGTAGCAGAACCGGGAGCCTCTTTTCATACCTGAGGAAAGACTGCTTCCTTTTTAATGGAAGGGAAATTTCTAGGACTGTAGCCAATCCCCTGCTGAGCTCAATGGAGTGTCTGCACTGTGGCCATGTCTCTTCATTTTCTAGTCTCCCCCACTAAGGGACAGAGGTGTCTACACACATTCAGGCCTCCCAGAGTGATCTGCTTCCTGAGCGAAGAGCTCTTGACCCTGCTTACGTGCACAACCCTGTGAGAAGGAGCCCAGAAGGGACACACACGTGCTTTTTGTTAAAACTACTCCTGTCCTCGTCCTTTCTTACCAGATTACAAACTTTGTTTTTAAGGGGAAGGTTTAAAAATGGGATCCTGTAAGCGAAATTGGGCAGTTTCATTTTGGAATAGGTTGTCTATCCATGTTCTAATGTTTTGTAGAACACGTGTACCTGTTTAAATGTATCAATGTGGATAATATTAAATATCTTAATTATTTAAGTAATTCATTGTATTGTTTCTGAGAAGTTGGGAAATTACTGTTATACATTTACAACTTAATGACTTTTGTATTTTATTTTTCAAAATAAAA
>CAUYON010088216.1:0-10273 GCA_963573935.1 Arctocebus calabarensis
GTCTTTATATAGTGATCAAGAAAATGCCATGAAGGCTATCTGTAACAGTATGATCAAAACATTTCTGAATGTATATGAATTGTGCCCTATGATTGCACCAATGTACAGAATTATGATTCAATAAAATTATAAAAAAAAAAGAGTCCAAGAAGTCTGTTTGTAGTTCTTCAAAACTTGTTTTTTTTAAAATAGCGTGTTTAATAAGTCGGAAGCAGAATAATGAGTATCATAGGAATAGACTTTTATCACTCTGCTTCCCCTGAAAATAAAAAGATCCATTAAATAATTTTCTTTCGTGCACTGCTGCATTGGCTACATCAGACCTTATAATGTTTAAAAGTACCAGGTGCTGAGGCGTGCAGATTGCACAGGACCTTGACCCCCACTGCATTTTTCTCTTACTAGGGAATCCGTAAGCTAAAAGAACAGCAGGGGAGGAAAGAGAGAAAAGGGAGTTCATTGTTATCTCTGGGTGAATAGGGCAATTTGATGGCAGTGGGAAAGAACACTGGACTGTGAGGTTTTTGTGTCATTTTTGTTTTTGTTTAAATTTCTTTGCTTCTTGCTGGTTTTCATGTTTTGTGCCCTTGGGAATGTTAGCCAGTTTTCTGTTTTCTTAGTTTACTCACCTACAACATCCCAAACTGAAGGCGTGGTTTCCCCATTTCTCATCTCATTATTGTCGTAAAATGGTATCATTCTTCTAGAAGAAATAAAGTATGGCATGTGGATAACTATTCCACATGGAGTGGAAATGATAACAGATACATTTGGGTGTCCTGGAGAAAGCCTCACAGGAATCCTGCGGAGGATGCGTGTGTCAAGTACAGGACTGTATGTTGTGAATCTTTCTCTCTCCTGTTCATGTTCTTATTCATGGATTATCAGCAATTCTCAACCTGTGGGCCGTGACCCCCCAAAGCTGTATTCAAGGGCCGTGGCATTAGGAAGGCTGAGAACCACTGGATTAGCTGGTTGCACACACGTGTGCTGTGTGTTCTTACCTTCTGAACACTGCACATACGGGCTCGGTTCTTTATTTCACCTTATGTGAGACGGTATGAGATTCTATTTTTTTATATTCCTTTTGACATTGGTCATAATATTTGTAGAAAAGGTGATTTTATATAACTAGAACATGCAGCTGATTGGTTTTTTTTCTTCCAAATCTTTAGACCATTTTCATTTTAATTCTGACAAAAGATTTGCCTATATCTTTAATAAGAAAATATTTCTTGCTTTGTAACTAGATTGCCTGATTATCTAAAGTAATATTAATTTGAATGCCTTTGATGTTGGTTTGAAAGCAGTATTGTAAATAGCAACTATTGTTATTCAATATTGAGTTACCATGGTAATAAAGGACATTCAGTGGATTTAAACAAACCTTTCAAGAAAGGGAAATTTATGCTCTGTATCTTACTGGTTGATATGGATGTACTCTATACCTGCCCTTTAGTTCTCCTTTTCTGAAATAATTTGTTTTTCTAACATTAATGTACATATTTCTTTTCCTAAGGAAAATAAAATGTCAAATTTTGACAAACCACTGATTTCCTTGAATCCCTAGAAATAAGGCTTTTATTTCCTTCTTTAAATAATGTTGTAATTACATTCTAAACTCTTTTTTGAGTAGCTGTAATGACTTGGGATTCTTTTGTTGTCTTAGCATTCCTTTGTGATGAGCAGAGATGCCTTAATGATAAAAATTTGTTTTATTCATAACAGGTGCCACACAACGGGTACTCAGTAAAAGTTTATTGAGTTAATAATTGATAAAGTTCCAGCTGCCCAAAATATTGATCTTATTCCCAATTCTAAATCCTCTACCATTAGAGAGTAGATATATACTCGACAAAGCAAAAATAATAGCAACAATAGTCACCTCATTTAGCACCATGGATCAGAATGACTTCCTTTGTTGGTTTGTTTGGTTTTTTGATAAAACCTCCCTGTTTCTTTTGCTTTACATTACCAGCATAGCCAAGTAAAGTTGGCTGCTCTGTTCTGGACTCTCAGAGTGTACGTTTAGCACTTATTTATTTGTGGTATATGTATCTTTTGATAACACACACGTCTCTCTATTGGACCATTAGCTGACTGAGCACCTAATTAACATCTGCCTTGTAGGGCATGACCAATAACTGTGGCCAAAAAATCAATTTTTTAAATGAACACATTTTACATTTATATGTTTAAATTGTAATTTCTAAATTATTAAGGTGGAGAGCTCAGTAGTTTTTTTAAGAAAAGGATTTCTCTATACCAAGATTAGAATATAAAAGTATAAAGTTTATTTTATCTTTTTAGAAGGAGAAAGGGAAAGAGAGTGGAGAACGAGAAAGAAAGGAAGAATGTCTGCCAGGAGATCAGGCAGGGAAGTTTAAGGGAGAGCAAAGAGAAAATAGATAATTGCAGCCAAATTCACAGATGTTGCAAAACTGGTCCATCTTCTCCTCCGGCAAGATGATAAAGCAGCCTTCTTGTCGTCAGAGACAGACATTTCTCAGATGTTCTGGTGCTGTTGTTGATTCTCTTCTGAGGTATCATTCTGGGTTTGAGACCAGATGCTCAGCATCACCCCCTATTTTTCATTCCAGGATGACTCAGCAACCCTTGAGGCTATGGGACAGATTCTGAAAGCCAGATTTAGTCATTAGGTCTAGGGATTTGTTTGCTGGGCTCATCCGTGGTTTGTGAAAACAGAAATCCACAGGCTACCTGCTAGTAAGGGAGGGTAAAGAGAGAGGAAGGCAGAGAGTGAGATTTTTGGCCTAACTGGAAAACTATGAGGTAATAATTTTTCTATTATTTCACTATGAAGACTAACCATCCTTTCATAAATGTTGTGAGAAAATTAACTTTCACCTTCTTACAAGCAGCATATGCATGTGTGTGTGTGTGTGTGTGTGTGTCTGCACTGGTGTGGTGCCGTCCTCAGGAGGGATAGAGTGTTCAGTGCTCCAGCAGCTATGACAGGAGCAATGTGTATGATGACTACCCCTGCCACACACACTCAGAGTTCTTCAGCAAGGCCCAAATCTCTAGAGTGGAATTGACCATGAGAGTTGCCTGTATAGGGCTAAAATTCCTCCCCTTGTTCAGTGCGATGTTTTGTACACATACGCATTGTGCAATGATTACTATAATCACTATAATCAACCTAATGAATATATGGTCCAGTAGGGAGACATGTGTTATCTTGGCATAGAGAAATCCTTTTCTTAGAGAACTTACTGAGCTCTCCACCTGAGACATGAGGGCCTGTCCATGCATGGTAATGTGCCCGTCCAAGCCCTACATCTACTCTTTCAAAGAAAGTATTACTTTCGGTCAGGCATGGTGGCTCATGCCTGTAATCCCAGCACTCTGGGAGGCCGAGGTGGGCAGATCACCTGAGCTCAGAGAGTTGGAGACCAGCCTGAGCAAGAGTGAGACCCCCATCTCTGAAACTAGCTAGGGCTTGTGGCTGGCACCTGCAGTCCCAGCCGTGGGAAAGGCTGCGGCAAGAAGATCACTTGAGTCCAGGAGTTTGAAGTTGCTGGGAGCTATGACACCACAGCTCTCTACTGAGGGCAACAAAGTGATACTCTGTCTCAAAAAAAAAAGAAAGAAAAATTACTTTTAGGTAAGTACTAATTCAACTAAACAAGATACAGATAAAATAAACCACTAATGCCTTTTTCTTTAATCTAAAATCTTTAGATATATTCATCCTTGACTGACATGTATGATATAGAGATTGTACACTTTCTAGATTTATTGAATCAAAGTCAGCTGACACCTTAGAGAAACTGCAATGCTGGAGAGATTTATTATGTATGACTGCTTATCAACCCCCTGAGGAAATTCCCATATAAGCTTCCTTCACTAAGCGAGACATACATCAGTGATACTCGTTCCAGAACCCTTGAACGACTGGTAGCTGCGTGCAGCCTAGAAGGACAGTGATAAAGGCTGTGACTGCAGTGAGCTACTTGAACTTAGTGGGGACGATGAGCAGGAGCCCAGAGGCATCACTTAACTGACTGAGTCAAAGTGGGCACAGAAATGGGCAACACAGCTATAAGGATAATCAGAACAGATTGACAACGTGCATTTCTACATACCTTAGAGGTGTTATTCATGTGTAATCTGGAAAGCACTGGGAAAAGAGAAATGGTTTATTGTTGCTCACATCTCACCCAATAATGATAGTCAAAAGCATAGCAGAAGCTCTCAGTACAGAGTGGAGTCTACCAACAGTCTATCCCTTGTGGGTTGGGTTCAGCTATGTGAATATAAAATACTCATTAAGGATTAACACCTGTGACAGGAAAGAGTCCAAAGTTGAACCACACCATACAGGTGTGACAAAGCCCAGTCGGGCTGATGGGCATCTCTAGAGTGAATATTGCCCTCAATGAGAGTTGCCTGTATAGAACTCAAATATCCTCCCCTTGTTCACTGTGATGTTTGGTACACATATGCCTTGTGCAATGATTACTATAATCAAGCTAATGAATATATTTATCACCTCACATAGTTACCTTTTTGTGTATGGTAAGAATACTTAAGATGTGCTTAGCAACATGATCTTTTCTATTGTAACCTGTTGCTGTTAAGCACTACAACAGTACTGTAGGAATGAAGAACCTGTATTTCACTTGTGTATATGATATACCCCTTATCATATATACTCTTTTATATTTCCTGTAATAAGAAATAATCATCCACTTATATTGCAAAATAAGTGTAAATTAATATGAATATTATTGTATAATCACCTTACTAATTTTGTTTTGAGAGTATGAGGACAGTGTCTAGTTTCTTGCAACATAACTTCTAATATATTACACCAACACATTTTAGCCCTAAGTTTAAGTCTTTAGCAATTGCATGCTTTAGCATTGCTTTTTGAAAAAAAGTTAAAACTGGCAAATGCAGTGTATTATGACCAATAAGAAAAAGAGAATCTTTTTACCTACTAATAAAAATGCAATAGAACTTTTCTTTAGATATTTTTTTTAACCCTTTCTCTCTTAGAGATGTTTTATGTGATTTTCTCTTTTTACTTATGATAAACTGATATGAAAAGCAGTTAAACACTCCTTTTCATAGTGGAGACTATAGAGACGCTGACAGGGCAGGGGGGGGTCACCGGAAGGAAAACATTGATTTGGAGCTGGTAAAACCCCTTGGATAGGGTCCCTCCAGCAAACAACTGCCTCTTAGGTTGTTGTTGAAGAAGCTAATTGAGTGGCTGTGATCGCATCTCTAGATGCCAGGGACTTTTAGTCATAAAAGAATACCATTAGTTAGTGTTATTTTTTTCCTTTAATTTTTTTTCTTTGTCATCCCCATTTTCCCTTTCTTTGTAATGATAAAAGATTTTCCTTTCTTCTCATCACAGGGATACATTTACATACTGCCTTTTAGTTGTTATATAATTTTTTTTTTTTTTTTGGTATGTTCTATGTATTAGGAATGGTTAGGGATTGAGATTGGCCATTTTCATCAAAGGGGAAAATGAAGGACCTTCGTCACAGAAAATGCCCCAATTAGAATTAGAAAGGTTATTTTACTTTTTTCATCTTTTTAGAAAATAATTAAATATGTTGTTTCACAATCGATTAGCCAGAGAATCCAAATTAATGTAATTGTGTACAGGATGTCAGCCAGGTATGGCAGCCTCGGAATCTTTTTGTTGATTTAATGAGAGAAAAGAAGACTGGGTAAAAGTCTATAAACGATTGTGTTAATTAAGACATATCCCCTACTGGTAGAAAAATCATGTTCTGGCATTATTACACAATTAGTCAACTCATCACAATATCTCTTTGCAGAAAATCCTCTGGTTCCTTTCAGTTGCTTAAATGAATTAGTTCTGAGAAGCCCTGCGAAAGAACTAAGCAATAGCATTTGGATAACTGTGCCATTTTCTTAAGAAGTAGTTAGAGACTGCTAAGAAATGAAATCCTCTGGTTTGACATTTCATGGCAAGAGAAGTATTAATGGCATTATGCAATTTTGTCCCTTTAAGGAAACATCAAATTATTTTGGTGATATCCTAGAATTAGATAAACAAAGGTATGCTAATTAAATAATCATAGGCAGAAATATGGAAAACTGAAGAAGGATGAATGTAAGAATTACAAATAATTTTTATATTTACATGAATTTTGGGGGGAATACAAACAATATTAAAATTCTTTTCTCTATTAAATAATAACTGTGTACATTGATGCATTTGTGGGGTACAATATACTGATTTGGTGTACAATGTGAAATGCTTGCAGCAAACTGATTAACACATCCATCACCTCACTTACTAATTTGTTGTGGTAAGATAATTATACTCTTTTTCTTATAAGTTTTGAAGTGTACCATTGCTTTATGCACATTAGGTGAGGTCCACCCAAACATCTTCCCTCCTCCCAACCTCCCTTCTCCCCTCCTGTCTCCCTGCTCTTCCCTCCTACTTTCTGGACTATAGTTATGTTTTACTATTCATATGAATGTGTAGGTGATTATATATTGATTTCATAGTAGTATTGAGTACATTGGATACTTTTTTTTCCTTGTTGAGATACTTTACAAAGAAGAATATGTTCCAGTTCCATCCAAGTAAACATAAAAGATGTGACGTGTCCATCTTTTTATGGCGGCATAGTCTTCCATGTTATACATATACCACAATTTGTTAATCCATTCCTGGGTCAATGGGCATTTAGGCTGTTTTCATGTCTTGGAAATTATGAATTGGGCTGCAATCAACATTCTGGTGCAAATGTCTTTGTTGTAAAATGATTTTTGATCATCTAGGTGTATACCTAGTAGAGGAATTGCAGGATTGAATGGTAGGTCTACTTTTACTTCCTTGTGTGCTCTTCAAACTTCTTTCTAAAAAGGTCGTATTAGCTTGCGCTCCCACCAGCAGTGTAGAAGTGTTCCCTTTTCTCTGTATCATGCCAACATCTGTAGTTTTGGAATTTGCGATGTGGGTTAATCTTGCTGGAGATTATATCTCAAAGATATAGGTTTAGATGATATCTCGAAGTGGTTTTGATTTGCATTTTTCTGATACTTAAAGATGACGAGGATTTTTTCATGTGCTTGTAGGCCATGTGCCTATCTTCTTCAGAGAAGTTTCTGTTCGAGTCTTTTGTGCACATAGAAATGGGATTATGTGTTTTTTTTTAATTTTTATTAAACCATAATTGTGTACATTGGTGCAACCATGAGGCACAATGTGCTGACTTTATATACAATCTGAAATATTTTCATTGAACGATTTAACATAGCCTTCATGGCCTTTTAATCATTATATGAAGACATTTATATTCTACATTTAGTAATTTTCACTTGTACCCTTGTAAGATGCATCGTAAGTGTGATCCCACTAATCCCCCTCCCTCCACCCATTCTCCCCCCTCCCCTCCCCTCCCTTGGCCCTTTCCCCATTTCTTGTGCTATAACTGTACCCTTCATATGAAAGCTATAGATTACCTTCATAGTAGGGCTGAGTACATTGGATACTTTTTCTTCCATTCTTAAGATACTTTTCTAAGAAGAATATGTTCCATCTCCATCCATGTAAACGTGAAAGAGGTAAAGTCTCCATCTTTCTTTAAGGTTACATAGTATTCCATGGTATACATGTACCACAATTTGTTAATCCATTCGTGGGTAGATGGGCACTTGGGCTTCTTCCACGACTTAGCAATTATGAATTGGGCTGCAATAAACATTCTGGTACAGATATCTTTATTGTGATGTGATTTGTGGTCTTCAAGTAAAGGAATTATAGGATCAAATGGCAGATCTATTTTTAGAAGTCTAAGTATTCTCCAAACATCCTTCCAGAAGGAATATATTAGTTTGCATTCCCACCAGCAATGTAGAAGTGTTCCCTTTTCTCCACATCCATGCCAGCATCTCTGGTTTGGGGATTTTGTTATGTGGGCTAATCTTACTGGAGTTAGTTGATATCTCAAGGTAGTTTTGATTTGCATTTCTCTGATGATTAAGAATGATGAGCATTTTTTCATGTGCTTATAGACCCTGTGCCTGTCTTCTTTAGAGAAGTTTCTCTTCAAGTTCTTTTCCCACCCTGAGATGGGATCACTTGTTCTTTTGTTGCTAATAACTTTGAGTTCTCTGTGGATTCTAGTTATTAAACCTTTGTCGGAGGAATTACCTGCAAATATTATCTCCCAATCTGAGGGCTGTCTGCCTGCTACACTTACTGTGTTCTTAGCAGTGCAGAAGCTTTTTAGTTTGATCAGATCCCAGTAGTGTATTTTTGATACTGCTTCAATTGCCTGGGGAGTCCTCCTCAGAAAAAATTCACCCAGGCCGATTCCTTTGAGAGTTTTCCCTGAACTTTCTTCTAGTATTTTTATAGTTTCATGTCTTAAGTTTAAATCTTTGATCCAGTGAGAGTCTAACTTAGTTAATGGTGAAAGGTGTGGGTCCAGTTTCAGTCTTCTGCAGGTTGCCAACCAGTTCACCCAGCATCATTTGTTAAATAGAGAGTCTTTTCCCCACTGAATGTTTTTAATTGGCTTGTCAAAGATCAAATAGCAGTAAGTAGCTGGGTTCATCTCTTGGTTCTCTATTTTGTTCCATACATTTATCTCTCTGTTTTGTGCCAGTACTATGATTTTTTGATCACTATCGATTTATAGTACAGTCTCAGGTCTGGTAGCGTGATTCCTCCTGCTCTGTTTTTCTTTCTGAGTAATGTCTTGGCTATTTGAGGTTTTTTCTGATTCCATATAAAATGAAGTATTATTTTTTTGAGGTCTTTAAAATATGACAATGGAGCTTTAATAGGAATTGCATTAAAATTGTATATTGCTTTGGGTAGTAGGGACATTTTAACAATGTTGATTCTTCCCAGCCATGAGCATGGTATGTTTTTCCATTTGTTAAGATTTTCAGCTATTTCTTTTCTTAGAGTTTCATAGTTCTCTTTATGAAGATCTTTCACATCCTTTGTTATATAAACTCCCAAATATTTCATCTTCTTCGGTACTACTGTGAAACCGATAGAGTCCTTGACTATTTTTTTTGGCTTGAATATTATTAGTATGTATAAAGGCTACAGATTTATGGGTGTTGATTTCGTAGCCTGAGATGCTGCTGTATTCCTTGATCACTTCTAAAAGTTTTGTAGTGTAGTCCTTGGTGTTTTCCAAATATACAATCATATCATCTGCAAAGAGTGAAAGTTTAATCACTTCTAATCCTATGTGGATACCCTTGATCACCTTTTCTTCCCTAATTGCAATGGCTAAAACTTTTCCATTACAATGTCGAAGAGCAATGGGGACAATGGGCAACCTTGCCTAGTTCCTGATCTGAGTGGAAATGATTTCAATTTAACTCCATTCAATACAGTATTGGCTATGGGTTTGCTGTAGATGGCCTCTATTAGTTTAAGAAATGTCCCTTCTATTCCAATTTTCTGAAGTGTTCTGATCAAGAAGGGATGCTGGATGTTATCAAAAGCTTTTTCTGCATCAATCGAGAGAGTCATATGGTCTTTCTTTTTAATTTGTTTATGTGCTGAATTACATTTATGGATTTACGTATATTGAATCAGCCTTGAGATCCTGGGATAAAGCCCACTTGGTTGTGGTGTATAATTTTTTTGATGTGTTGCTGGATTCTGTTTGTTAGGCTCTCATTGAATATTTTTGCATCAATATTCATTAGTGATATTGGTCTGTAGCTTTCTTTTCTTGTTGGGTCTTTTCCTGGTTTAGGGATCAAGGTGATATTCACTTCATAGAATGTGTTGGGTAGTAGTCCATCTTTTTCTATATTTTGGAAAAGGTTGAGTAATATAGGTATTAGTTCCTCTTTAAAGGTTTGGTAGAATTCTGACGTGAAACCATCTGGTCCTGGGCTTTTCTTTAGGGAGATTTTGTATAGTTGATGCTATTTCCGAACTTGATATTGGCCTATTCAACATTTCCACTTCATTCTGGGTAAGTTTAGGAAGGTGGCGTGCATCCAAGTATTGGGCAATTTCCTTCAGATTTTCATATTTCTGAGAGTAAAGTTTCTTGTAATATTCGCTAAGGATTTTTTGAGTTTCTAAGGGGTCTGTTGTTATTTCGTCTTTACCATTTCTGGTTGATGAAATTAGAGATTTTAGTCTTTTTTTCCTGATTAGGTTAGCCAAAGGTTTATCTATTTTATTGACCATTTCAAAGAACCAACTTTTTGATTTATTGATCTGTTGTATAATTCTTTTGTTTTCAATTTCATTTAATTCTGCCCT
>CAUYON010088217.1:0-18141 GCA_963573935.1 Arctocebus calabarensis
CATCCTTTCTTTCTTTTTTTTTTTTGAGCCTTAAGCTGTCACCCTGTATAGAGTGCTGTTATATTACAGCTCACAGCAACCTCCAATTCCTGGGCTCAAGCGAGTCTCCTGCCTCTGCCTCCCAAGTAGCTGGGACTACAGGCGCCCGCCACAATGCCTGGCCATTTTTTGGTTGCAGCTGTCATTGTTGTTTGGCGGCCCGGGCTGGATTCAAACCTGCCAGCTCAGGTGTAAGTGGCTGGTGCCTTAGCCTGTTGAGCCACAGGCACCGAGCCATCCTTTCTTTCTACTTGGAGAACTCCCTTTAGCATTTCTTCTAAGACAAGTCTGGTGCTGGTGAACTGCTCAGCCTTTTTTTGTCTGGGAAATTGTTCATGTCTCCTTAGTTTCTTAAGTACAGCTTTGTTAGGTATATTATTCTTGGTTAACACATTTTTTTCCTTCATCGCTTTGAATAAAGCATCCCACTCTCTCCTGGCTCATATAGTTTCTGCTGAGAAGTTTTCTCCTAGCCTTATTACAACTCCCTTGATATCTGTGTGCAAGGAAATTCTAATAAGTTCTATTTTCTTATTGCTTTTAGGATCCTCTCTTTGTCTTCAATTTTTCAGTTTCAGTATAGTATGTGTTGGTGTAGATTAGTTTGGATTTGAATGGAGATTTTATTGAAGACCTTGGATAGGTATAGCTCTTCTTGAATTTAGAAATTTTTCTATGATTATTTTTTAAATAATCTTTTCTCTCTTTTCTCTCTTCCCCTTTAATTGTTGTACCTTAAATAGTTGGTGTTTTTTAAGCTGTTTATATATCATGCTAGGTTTCTTCATTCCTTTTCCTTCCTTTTTCTTTTTTCTCCTATGACTATATATTTTCAAATAATCTATCTTCAAGTTTGCAGATTGTTTCTTCTGCTTGATCATTTCTGCTGTTGAAAATCTGCATTTTTTATTTCATTCATTGTATTTTTCAGCTAATCCTCCATTCTCTTATTAAAAATGATGAAAATAATATATCTCTGCTAAGGATATGATAAGTATGATAAGAAAAGAATTAATTCATGTATGTATAACATCAATTAAAGGGGTTGGTATAAATCTTACTGTAAAGTACCAGGTAGCAAATATTTTAGGCTTTCTAGATTAGAGGGTAAAATAAAGGATATTCTCTAGTTACAGTTACCTATGTACAAGGAAAAAAATTCACAGATTTTTATTTTAAAATGTAAAATATAATAACAAATTGACTTTTGTTTTATGTAATACAGGTTTAGTAATGGAAAGAATAGAATTTATTGGGGGATAATATTTCACTTAATTGGGGTTCAAAGTTAGTGTTGATATCAGCAAATTGTTTCCAAAGTCCAGTTATAAAAAATATTTGCACTCACAGGCCATACAAAACAGATAGGCTGGATTTGACCTAGGGGCCTTAGTTTGCTAACCTTTATCCTATTTCACTGATGGCTCCTAGTGAACCACACATTCCCATGTTCATACACTTGTCCTCTTTTCTTTAACATAAGCTGGATCTATAATGGTCTTTTAATTAACATAAAAGCAGCAAAAATCATTTTCTCATAGCTCTAGACCTAAGTCTCATGAAGGCCTGATAGCTTCCATTCTGCAACCTTGGATACGTTAAGCCACCCTATAAAAAACCCAGCTATCCTGCTGGAAAGATCACATAGAAAAATGACATTAAGAGGGAGAGACTCTGAGACAAGAGGGAGACAGAAAGGAGCCCTGACATGTCAGCATCTCAGCTGAGGCGATATCATCAGCCAAGACCAACTATAGGTGAACTGTATTAGATATTCTAGCACTGTCTATCTGTATCTGAGATCTTCACACAGCCACATGAAAGAGCCCAAGTG
The DNA here is from genome assembly GCA_963573935.1 of Arctocebus calabarensis. Classification (NCBI taxonomy): domain Eukaryota; kingdom Metazoa; phylum Chordata; class Mammalia; order Primates; family Lorisidae; genus Arctocebus; species Arctocebus calabarensis. The sequence goes on from CAUYON010088217.1 coordinate 1,874, forward strand.
GGATCAGAAGAAGTTTCCAGCTGAACCTAGTCGATCTCATGAACAGAGTCATAAGAGATAATAAAAGAAAATAAGTCTACCAATTTATACTCCTGCCAAGAGTGTAAAACAGTTCTATTGTTCTGCAACCTTGCTAATACTTAGTATTTTCAGTCTTTTTTTTACTTTAGTGGGGTGATGAAGCTAAAGCATTTCAATTACTTCTTTCCCAGTCACTAAGACTTAAAGAAAATTTTCCCTAAACCTAGAGATAGAAGCTGGAGGAAATTCAACTGAGAACTCAGGTACTTCTGGGAGGAAAATATAATAAATGTGTTTAAGTTCTTGATATTAAATATTTTATTTCTTAAAAGGAGTCTTTTATTATTAGATATGTATTTAAGAATTTAATTCTAAGAAGTAGTAATGACTTTAAGAATAGACATAATATATATGACAAGGAAACAAAATTACATTACTTTATCAGTTCATATGAAAACCCAAAAGCCAGGAGATATGGATTTCGTAATGGCTCTGCCATTAAGTTAACAGTTGCTCTTAAAGCAAGTCATTTTAATTCTTAGTTTTGATTTAGTGATTTATTTAATGGAGCTGATAACAATCTTTTCAGCATCACATACTTGTATAGTCAATCAACAAATATTTTCTGAGTAGCTATTATGTGTGGGTACTGGTGATGAAATGGTAAGCAAAAACAGTCTAGTATAGACATTAATATAAGATTAATTGAAATGTTAATAAATAATGAGTTAATAAATATTGAAAATTTAATATTACAATGTAATATTAAGTTGTAAGCATCAGAATCAGAACTTCATACCTAATAGATACCTTAGAGGACACTTAATAGGATCCTCTAAATTCTTTTAAAAAAGCACAAAATATGGAAGGATATTTTTTGAAAAGTAAAAAGTTATAATAAGTAAAAAGTGACAACATTACTGTTAAGCAGTTTCAGAAAGATAACTAGATGTACTTCTATTCCAGCATTTGCAATTAGAAGCTATACATAGCTTGAGCCCCGTATCTTTGACCCTCTCTGTGACCCATAATAGTGATATCTCATTAACTAAAGTGAGAATAGGCTCTGATTTGAAAGTGATAGACTAAGGCCCCAGGTGGGGGGCCAGACGTTTGGAAGATAAATATATTTTATTGGTCCACAATGAGTCAGGAATCTGGGTCTCTCAGAAAATAACTATGTTTGGAGCTGGCTTGGACCCCTGACCTCGTTTGGCTTATTAGCTCAGTGACTTTGAGCATGACCCTTGTTCTTCCTGTCTGAATTTCCTCATCTGTAAACTGAAAAGGTTAGCCAAATAACATTTTATGGGCTCTGACTTTCAATAAATCCACCACAGCTAATGGCTCATATAATGTATCTTTTCCTTAGTAAACAGTGATCATACCAGTAAAGTAAGAAGTCGGATAAATATGGATTAAAATACCTGCAACATTCTAATTATATATATTATGTAAATTATATAATCTTAAGAAAATCATCTATCCTCTTAAACATATGTATCTTCATCCTTAAAATAAAAATAATAATGACCATCTCATATGATTATTATGAACATTAATAGAAATAAGGTATATGAAGTAGCAGGGCATATAAATGATTTCCTTCCTTTCTTCTTGGTCTGGAAATTACAGTACTAATCACAGGCAATAGCAAGCTCCTAATTTTTACTTAACCCAGCAGTTACAATGTGCCCAACCAATGCTTCTAATAAGATGTGAGGATGACTAAAAGAAGAAAGACATGGTCCCTATTCAAAGAACTTATAATCCAGTAGGGAACACAGACCAGATACTCAAACATACCAAGCACAAGACCAAAAGAGGTACACACTTTAAGCATGTTATACCAAACTGTGTTAGTATTCAAATGAAAGAACATACTTCAGAATAAGGTGAGCATAGGGATCAAAGGATTCCTAAAGAGGCAACACTTGAAAGAGAGTTGAAGGATGGGTTGGAATTTGACAGCCAGGATAAACTGAGAAAAAAGCATTTAAGGTGAAGAATATTAAACATACACAAAGTCAAGGAGGTAGGAAAGTGTGCAGCATATTAAGTTTAGGTGGAGAGCAACTAATTCATATTTATTTTGCTTCAAAATATTAAAGAGGCACAAAAATTTTTATTACATGAATATGTTTTTAATGCTGGGGTCAGGACTATAAGCATCCCCATCATCTGAATAGAGTTCATTGTAGTAACCCTTAGGTAGATTTTTTTGCCCGTCCTCTTCTCCCCCTATCCCACTGCTTGATTTCCAAAGACTTTTGTTTCTCTCTGTGAACATGTGTGACCATTGGTTGGTTACAGTTTATTTGAGCACATATGGATGTTTATTTTTCCATTCTTGAGATACTTCACTTAGGATAACAGTCTCTAGTTCCATCCAAATTGCTGCAAAAGGAATTAATCAATCCTTGTTATGAATGAGTAGTACTCCATGGTATACATATGTCACATTTTGTTAATTCACCCATAAATTGATGGACACTTAGGGTGATTCCACTTCTATGTAATTGTGAATTATGCTGCTATACACATTCAAGTGTAGGTCTCTTTTTGATAAAAGGACTTCTTTTCCTTTGAGTAGATATTTAGCAGTGGGATTAATGAATTAACTAGAGGGTCTACTTTCAGTTCTTTGAGAAAACTCCATACTGTTTTCCATAGAGATTGTACTAATTTATAGGTGTATCACTATATGTAAGTGTGCCCTTTTCTCTTATACATACCAGCATCTATCATTTTTGGACTTTTTAATAAAAGTCATTCTAACAGGGGTAAGGTGATGTCATTGTGTTTTTAGCTTGCATTTCCCCATCTTTAATAGTCATGTTGGACATTTTTTCATGTGTGTCAAGGCCTGTGTTAGGCATTTATAGGCATTACTTTATATACCTAGTGAGGCAAGTTTTATTTTCCTCAGTTTTTAGATATTTGTCAAAAGCTTTTTGTACAGATATTTAATAGCAAAGCAGAATTATAAAACATGTATCTGTTATTTCAAAGACCACTTTTTCTAATACAGCTAGAAATAAGGGATGTATTGACATCAGGGAGCCCTATTAATGTCAATGTGAAAAGTTTACATTTTGAATTTAAAATGGGTGTAGATGAGACCTATCTCAAAATTATAAAGACCATATACAACAAACCCACAGCCATCATTATATTGAATAGGGAAAAATTTAAAGCATTTCCACTTAAAACTGGAAACACATGAGGTTGCCTACTATTTCCACTTCTATTCACCATAGTACTGGAAGTCATAGCCAGAGTAATTAGGCAAGAGAAGGAAATCAAGGGTATCTAAAAGGGGAAAGAAGAGATCAAATTGTCACTCTTTGTTGACAACATGATCTTATATGTTGAAAACCCCAAAGATTCAACTAAGAGACTCCTGGTATTGATAAATTCATTAAAGTCTTAGGTTACAAAATCAAGAAACACAAATCAGCAGCTTTCATATATGCCAACCACAGTTATGCTGAGAATAATTTATTTCTCAGTAGCAAAAAAGAAATAAAATACATAGGAATATATTTAACAAAGCAGGTAAAAAACCTCTAAAGGGAAAATATGAAACATTAAGGAAGTAAATTGCAGAGGATATAAACAGATGGAAAAAATATACCATACTCATGGATCAGCAGAATCAACATTGTTAAAACAGATTTACTATCCAAATTGGCTTACAGATTCAATGTGGCTCCCATTAACATACTAATGCCATTTTTCACAGATCTAGAAAAAATAGTTCTATGCTTCCTCTGGTACCAAAAGACTCTGACAGCCAAGACTAGATGACAGAATAAGAACAAAGGAGGAGGCATCACTTTACCAGACTTCAAGCTTTACTATAAGGCTATAGCAACCAAAACAGCATGTACAAACCCCAAAAGAAAGACACAGACCAATAGATCAGAATAGAAAACCCAGACATGAAATTATCCTCAGATTCCCATATGATTTTTGATAAAACAGATAAAAACATACACTGAGGAAAAGAAATTCCTGTTCAATAAATGGTGCTGGAAAAACTGTATTGCCACATGTAAAAGACAGAAACAGGATCTACACCTCTCACCACTCACAAAAATTAACTCATAATGGATAAAAGACTTAAACCAAAGGAAGGAAACTAAGAATCCTACAAGAAATTGTTGGAGAAATTCTTATAGACAGTGGCCTAAGCAAAGAATTCATGACAATCTCAGCAACAACAAAAATAAATAAATGGGACCTGATCAAAATAAAGTTTCTGCACAGTGAGAGATACAAAGAGCAAATAGACAATTCACAGAATGAGAAAAATACTAACATGCTATACATCTAATAAGAGGACCAATATCAAGATATACATAGAACACAAGCAAGAACACATAGAAATCAGCAAGAAACAACCAAACAATGCCATTGAAGAACTGACAAAAGACATAAACAGAAGCTTTTCACATGAAGATTTACTAGTGGCCTACAAACTTATGTAAAAATTCTCAGCATCTCTAATCATTAGGGGAATGCAAATCAAAACCATGATGAGATATCACTTAACTCTAATGAAAAAGGTTCACATTCAAAAGTCCCAAAACAACAGATGTGAGCATGGATGTTGAAAGGAAGACACTCTGTTGGTGGGACTGCAAACTAGTGCAACCTCTATGGAAAATTGTATGGCAATACATCAAAGAACTTAAAGTAGACTTACCATATGATCTATCAATCCCATTGCTAGGTATATATTCAAAGAAAAAAGTTCACATAATAAAAAGGATACCTCCACTCAAGTGTTTATGTCAGCACAATTCACAACCACAAGGACATATAAACAACCCAAGTGAGTGCCCACCAATGCATGCATGGATTAATATGATGTAGTATATGCATACTATGAAGTACTACTCAGCCATGAAAAAAGACAATCTAGTATCTTTATAGACACTCTTAAGGGAACTAGAAACCATTCTAATAAGTAAAATATTATAAGAACAGAGAAATCAGTGAATGTACTCCATATCAAGTTGGAACAAATCAATCACCACTTACATCTATAGGTGGACATAAATCTCAATGAAAATCAAACTGAGGCTAAGAGGGAAATTTATAGCACTGCAAGCCTTCCCCAAGAAAACAGAAAGGAACGAAGTTAACAAATTAATGGGACATCTCAAGCAATTGGAGAAGGAAAAACTTTCCTACCCTAAACCCAGCAGAAGAAAAGAAATAACCAAAATTAGAGGAGAATTAAATGAAATTGAAAACAAATGAATTATAGAACAGATCAATAAATCAAAAAGTTGGCTTTTTGAAAAGGTCAATAAGATAGATAAAACTTTGGCTAACTTAACCAAGAAAAAAAGAGTAAAATCTCTAATTTCTTCTATCAGAAATGGTAGTGACAAAGTAACAACGGACCCCTCAGTAATCCAAAAAATCCTCAATGAATATTACAAGAAACTGTACTCTCAGAAACATGAAAATCTGAAGGAAATTGACCAATACTTGGAAGCACGCCACCTACCAAGACTTACCCAGAACCAAGTGGAAATGTTAAACAGGCCTATGTCAAGTTCTGAAATAGCATCAACTATACAAAATCTCCCTAAAAAGAAAAGCCCAGGACCAGATGGCTTCACATCAGAATTCTACCAAACCTTTAAAGAGGAACTAGTACCTATATTACTTAACCTTTTTTAAAATATAGAAAAAGAAGGAGTACTACCCAACACATTCTATGAATCAAACATCACCTTGATCCCCAAACTAGGAAAAGACCCAGCAAGAAAAGAAATTTGTAGCCCAGTATCACTAATGAATATTGATGCAAAAATATTCAACAAGATCCTAGCAAACAGAATCCAGAAACACATCAAACAAATTATACACCATGAGCAAGTGGGTTTTATCCCAGGGTCTCAAGGCTGGTTCAATATATGTAAATCTATAAATATAATTCATTACATAACAAAATAAACAACAAAGACCAGATGATTCTCTCAATTAATGCAGAAAAAGCTTTTGATAATATTCAGCATCCTTTCATGATCAGAACACTTAAGAAAATGGGTATAGAAGCGACATTTCTTAAACTGATAGAGGCCATGTATAGTAAACCCACAAACAATATCATACTGAATAGAGTTAAATTGAAATCATTTCTACTCAGATCAGGAACCAGACAAGGTTACCCATTGTCTCCACTGCTTTTTAACATTGTAACGGAAGTCTTAGTCCTAGCAATTAGGCTAAAAACAGCAATCAAGGGTATCCACATAGGGTCAGGTGAGATCAAATGTTCACTCCGCAGATGATATGAGTGTATATCTGGAGAACATCAGGAATTTTTCTTCAATACTCTTAGAATTGATCAAAGAATACAGCAGTGTCTCAGTTTACAAAATCAACACTCATAAATATGTAGCCTTTATATTTACCAATAATAGTCATGCTGAAAAAATAGTTAAGAACTCTATTCCTTTCACAATAGTGCCAAAGAAGATGAAATATTTGGAAGTTTACCTAACAAAGAACATGAAAGATCTCTATAAAGAGAACTATTAAACTCCAAGAAAAGAAATAGCTGAAGATGTTAAGAAATGGAAAAATATACCATGCTCATGACTGGGAAAAATCAACATTGTGCATATTACTCAAAAGCAATATACAATTTTATTGGAATCCCTGTTAAAGCTCCATTGTCATACTTTAAAGATCTTAATAAAATAATATTTAGTTTTATACGGAATCAGAAAAAACCTCGAATAGCCAAGACATTACTCAGAAATAAAAACAAATCCTGAGGAACCACGCTACCAGACTTCAGATTATACTATAAATCGATAGTGACCAAAAATGCATGGTACTGCACAAAAACAGAGAGTTAAATGTGTGGAACAGAATAGAGAACCAAGAGATGATTACCATTATTTGATCTTCAATAAGCCAATAAAAAACATTCAGTAGGGAAAAGATTTCCCATTTAACAAATGGTGCTGGGTGAACTGGCTGGCGACCTGTAGAAAACTGAAAGTGGACTCCGACCTTTCACCATTAACTAAGATAGACTTTCACTGGATTAAAGATTTAAAATTAAGACATGAAACTATACAATACTAAAAGAAAGTGCAGGGAAAACACTTGAAGAAATCAGTCTGGGCAAATATTTTATGAAGACCCCCCAGGCAATTGAAGCAACATCAAAAATTCATTATTGGGATCTGATCAAAGTAAAAATCTTCTGTACAGCCAAAAATACAGTAAGTAAAGCAAGCAGACAGCCCTCAGAATGGGAGAAGATATTTGCAGGTTATGTCTCTGACAAAGGTTTAATAACCAGAATTCACAGAGAACTCAAACATATTAGCAAGGAAAGAACAAGTGATCCCATCTCAGGGTGGACAAAGAACTTAAAGAGAAATTTCTCTGAAGAAAGTAGGTGCATGGCCTACAGACATATGAAAAAATGCTCATCATCCTTAATCACGAGAGAAATGCAAATCAAAACCAGTTTGAGATATCATCTAACTCCAGTAAGATTAGCCCACATCACAAAATCCCCAAACCAGCGATGTTGGTGTGGATGTGGAGAAAAGGGAACACTTCTGAACTGCTGGTGGGAATGCAAACTAATATGTTCCTTTTGGAAATATGTTTGGAGATCACATAGGGATCTAAAAATAGACCTGCCATTCGATCCTTCAATTCCTCTACTAGGTATATATCCAGAAGATCAAAAATCACTTTAGAACACTTTATTTGCACCAGAATGTTTATTGCAGCCCAATTCATATTTACTAAGTCATAAAAGCAGCCCAAGTGCCCACTGACCCACGAATGGATTAATAAATTGTGGTATATGTACACTATGGAATATTATGCAGCCTTAAAAAAGATGGCAACTTTATCTCTTTCATGTTTATGTGGATGGAGCTGGAACATATTTTTCTTAGCAAAGTATCTTGAGAATGGAAGGAAAATTATTCAATGTACAATATGTACATTGTACATATCAATGTGCTCACATGAAAGTTATAACCCAACTATAGCCCAATATTAGGGGGAGGGAGAAGAGGGAGTGGAGGGGAGGATGAAGGATGGGTGGAGAGAGGGTAATTGGTAGGAACACATGTACAGTGCATTTCACAAGGGTACATGTTAAATTTACTAAGTATAGAGTATAAATGTCTTAACACAATAACTAAGAAAACGCAGTGAAGGCTGTGTTAACCAGTTTGATGAAAATATTTCAAATGGTATATAAAACCAGCACATTGTACCCCATGATTGCATTAATGTACACAGCTATGATTTAATTTAAAAAAATGCCACTTTTAAAACTCTTAAAAGAAAATAGAAGTAAACTTCATGACATTGAGTTAGGTAATGATTTCTTAGATATAACATAGAAACACGTAAGGAAAAAAAGAAAAGATAGATTACATCAAAATTAAAAACTTGTATTTCAAAGGATACCATCCAGAAAGTGAAGAGACAGAATGGGAGACAATATTCACAAATCACACACCTGATAAGGGATTTATATCCGGATTATATATTCAAAAAAACCCTACAGTTCAATAACAAAACATTCTGTAAATAACTCATAACAAAATGGGCAAAGGATCTGAACTGACATTTCTCTAAAGAAGACATACAAATGGCTAAAAGATCCACAAGAAGATGCCTGACATTACTGGACACAAGAGAAATACAAAATAAAATCACAATGAGATACAACTTTATACTACAGCTATAGTAAGAAAGACAGAAAATAATAAATGCTAACAAAGATGTGGAAGAACTGGAACCCTCATTCCTTGACAGTGGGAATTTAAAATGATACAGGTACTCTGGAAATCAGTTTGGCAATTCCTCAAAATGTTATATGACATAACAATTCCACCCCTTGGTGTATACCCAAGAGAAATGAAACATATATACCAAGAAAAACTTATATATGAAAGCATTATTCATAATAAACAAAAAATGGAGCAAACCAAACATCCATAGGTGATGAATGGTTAAGTATAAAATGTGGTGTATTTCTGTAATGGAGTATTACATGGCAATAAAAATAAATCAAGCATAATCAAGTGAACTTTGAAAACATTATTCTAAGTAAATGAAGCCAGTCACAAGAGATCACATATTGTAGGATTCCATTTATATGAAATGTTTAGAATAGGCAAAACTACAAGGATATGAAGACACAATGTCCTTACGGTGGTTAGTACCAGGGCGGAATGGGGCTGGGGAGGGGTGAGGGCTAGAAGCATAAAAAGTTTTCATGAAAATGGGGAATGCTTGCTAGTGAGTATATTACTTCTTTTCAGAGGAACAAAATAATCTAAAACTAGATTGTGACAATGATAGTATAACCTGTGAGTATAATAAAAAAAAAAACTGTACCTATTAAATGACAAAGTGTATAGTATGTTAATTACATCTCCATAAAATCATTAACAAACAGTGTATATGATGACTACATGCTCAGACAATATAGATATAAAAAATCAAAAAGTGGGAGGCAAAATTCAGCAAAACATACAAAAAATTATTTTTAACTATTCTCAGAAATCACATTAGTAGTAGTATTAACATTATTCTAATACTGTTTCATATATTGTTAAATTTTTAATATATAGATCTCTTAGTATACTGAATACCAACACAAGTACTCTGAAACAGAACAGATTATTACTATTACTTACATAGAGTATGTAAATAATACTGTGCTGACTCTTCTCTGCCCCAACTCTTCCCCCAGGAGAGAGGTGATGAGAATGAGATCTTGTAAGTAATTTCATCTACCATAAATGAAACAAATCTGCATGTTGGTTTGTGACAAAAGAGGCAGTTGTTCCTTCTCTCCTTCTCAGAGTTTCTTTGAGAAGAAACAACATTGGAATGTAAATAAATCTTTCTAGGGGGTAAAAGCCAATTTTCCAGCTTTACAATCCAGGAATATCTTCAAGGTCCCAGTCTCATCCTCTTCTTTGAAATGTAAACACATAGCTCCAGACAGGCAAATCTCTCTGGGGCAGTGGTTCTCCACCTTCCTAATGCAGAGGCCATTCAATACAGTTCCTGTGGGTTGCGACCCATAGTTCCAGAACTGCTACTCTGGAGCTGTCACTATCTATTTCACTCACAAATTAAGTTCTTAAGCTTGTCTTTAGGCCCCAAGTTTCTGTAAAATTTTCTCAGAAAGCTCTAACTGGGCAGAAACATAAAAATATTTTCTCTAAAACTCCACATTCATCATGGGTACAAAATAAATGAGAAAGTGAGTTACATGAAAATATTGGATTGCCAAATCAGATTCAAACAAATTGAAGATTTTACATAGTCTCAATCTCTTTTGATTTCAAGAACAGAAGTAATAACGAAAAACTGGGTAGTTGTCCAGAACCATCACAACAGCTTTCCAGGTCTATCCTTGCCATTTGGATATACTTTGGCCCAGATCCGGATATAAGGTCAGTTAGAATTATAGTACCATTCTCCATTTCTTTCAAATAAAAACAACTTTTCTCATGCATATTCACATTCACTATGTAACCAGGTTAGTGATAAGACAGTATTGTTCAAGAAATTCTGGATTCCATCTGGTGTGAGGACATAACCATATCCCAGATATCAAAGTATATGTTTAACAGCTGTTGGCTTCCAGATGTCCATAGGCAACATGCTCTCTTCAGAACAACAATGTTGTTTCTTCATCCTTGCAATTCTAAACAGGGTTCCATGGGAAAGAAATTCTTTTCATCTGTGATACCATTAGGGAACAAATTCTTTTCATCTGTACCATTAGAGAACAAATATAAAGGCCATACTGTCCAAGATGTGCTAAACACTCTGTTTCCATAAGTGGACATCATTAGCTTGGTGTCTGCACTCCTGGCCAGCGATCTTTAAAACAGCAATTGCCATTGTAATTACAATATTCTATAGCCTTTCCTGGGTAATGGTACAATTCCTCTTCTTGACTGATACAATGTTCTACTACCATAAACACACTATTTGTCCAGTCATTTAAAGCTTTGTTGTCCTTCTAGGGCCATTTTCCTGACGTAGCCGGTCTCCTGGAAGAGAGCTCCCTCTAGTGCCTCTATTCGGATTAGCAAGTCTTTTCATCATGGGCTTTCTGGAAAAATCCCCTCAGAACATTAAGATAGCAAGGACAGTATTTATCAATGAATAATTAGCATGGTAGATTAATGAAATATGTGTAATTTAGGAAAATGTTTTGTATACACACACAAAAAATGTATGTCATATGATTGTTATTTGGTATGCTCTGTTTGGGTGTGTTACAGGTTTTCCATAAACATATTTTACATAACTCCAGAGCAGAATTATTAATATTATCTATTTGTTAGATCATATCCAAATCCATTTCCCTCAGGATGGTCTTCCAATTCCCTTAAATGAATTCCATTCACATTCACATATTGTATATTCAAAGGAGATCAAGACATGGCAAGCAATAGCAATCTGCTTTCTATTATACTTAAGTAGATGTCTTTGCAACATATCGTTTTGATTTATACCCACAAAGAGAGCAAAAGCTCTACTGTTCAGAATCCTCCATTTATGTAATTCATTAGTAATAGCTGCATCATCAGAAAAGTGATCAGAACAGTAAACACATATGACCTACCAACAACAGGAGGTTTGAACAATGTGGGTCTACTTATATGTAGACTTTTATCAAGAAATATATTAGAAATTTTAGGGAGATAAATGAAAATTTGAAAAAACTTGCAGATGAACCACATAGCCTAAGAATACTTAAAAAAATAAAGAAAAAGGTATGTCATGAATACATAAAATATATGTAAATACTACTTAATCATTTACCATTATAAGATCTACACAAATATATTACAAAATTTAAAATTTATCAAAAGCAACACATATATACCAGGCCTGACATTTTAATTTGTGAACTCATCCTAGAAAAAGTTCCATATACCTTATTGTTGAATATCACTATGGTCATCTTCGAAGTCTTCCCTTAGGGAAGCTGTGCACAGATGTCAGCACCCAGTCCTCCCTTAAACACAATTTTAGAATTCCTTTTCTGGAATGGCCATCAGAGCTGTCATTTTACTCTTAATGTCCTGAATGTCATCAAAATGTCTTCCTTTCAATATTTTCCTTATCTTTAGATAAAGAAAAAAGTCATTGGGGGCCAGATCAGGTGAGCAGGGAGGGTGTACCAATACAGTTATTGTTTACTGGCAAAAAACTCCCTCACAGATAGCACCATGTGACCTGGTGCAGTGCCACAATGCAAGAGCGATGAGTTGGTGCTGAAAAGTTCAGGTCATTTTCATGTAACTTTTTTTAGTACTTCCAAATAGTAAACTTAGCTAACTGTTGGTCCAGTTGGTATAAATTCATAATGAACAATCTCTCCAATATCTAAAAAAAGGTTAGCAACATCATTCCGACTCTTGATTTGGACTGACGAAATTTTTTAGTTGTGGAGAATTGGCTGACTTCCACCGTGCACTCTGATGCTTTGTTTCAGGGCTGTCTTGGTACATCCATGTTTCATCACCAGTGACAACATGGCCCAAAATATCATCTTGCCCCTTCGAAAGTTCTGGGCATACTTTGGCTCTCCTTTTTGTTCATTGGTGAGCTCCTCTGGAACCATTTTTGTACACACCTTTCTCATGCCAAGATTTTCAGTTACGGTTTTCCTAATTGGTTCTCTATCAATGTCTACTTGGTCTGTTATGCTTCTCACAGTCAGCTGACAATTTCGATACCCAATTTGACACATTTCTGCAATGTTTTTTCTCAGTTTTGCTTGTTAGTGGCTATCCTAACCTGTCTTCATCAATGACACACTCTCTCCCCTCAGAAAAAGGTTTAATCCATTTGTACACGGCTGTTTTCCTTCACTGCATTATCCCCACAAACTTGGACTAACATATCCTTGACTCCATTTCTACTCTTGCCAAGTTTAACAAGAAATTTAATGTTTGTTTGTTACTTTAAGCTCTGACATTCTCATAACAGCACACAAAATCACACAACAATAATGAGTGCTACTCAACAAGACACCACCATACATTAAGACAAAATTCACCTGTGAGATACTGATATACCAAGTTTAAGAAACCTTATTGAGTTCTTTGTCCAAAGCTGCCAACATAAGCACATGGTGGTGAGTTTGTGAACTTAATTGTCAGACCTCATATATACTTTTAGACCATACATGGCACCCTTCACATTTGAGGGAAATGTAAACAAATGGAAAGAAGCAGTAGTAAATCTTAACTGCATAAAATTAATTTTAGTGCATACTTTACTATTGTAATAATTTTATAGTTCTCTCCTGTTGGTTTGTGGTGAGCTCAAGTGTTGCTAGTATCTGTTCAGAATGCCATGTGAAGCTAACTGTGTGACACTAATCATCCCTACTTGAGCAGTTTGTCTCTCCAGTGCCAATGCATATCACTGTAAAAAAATGATCCCTAATAGATCTCGTATATTCATAGTGTTTAGTACAATGCTGCAAACCTTGAATAACACCAGGGGACTCATACAAAGTATCACTAGAGATGCTAGAAGTGCTCCCAAGAAGCAGAGAAAAGTCAAGAAAAAGTTGAACTGCTTTATATACACCATGGCTTGAGGTCTGCAGTTGAGGATGCCTGCCATTTCAGATAAATGATTCATCTTGTAAACAGACAACGTAAACTTAGGCTGTAAATAAATACAGTACAGTACCATAAGAGTATTTTCTCTTTTTAATGATTTTCTTAAAACACTTTTTTCTCCACCTTACTTTTTTGTAAGGATACAGTGTATAATATATATAACATATAAAATGTGTTAATTGGCTATTTATGTTATTAGTCAACAGTAGTCTATTAGTAAAGTTATGGGGTAGTCAAAAGTTATAATCAGTTTTTAGTTGTGCAGGGGAATGTTGCCCCTAACACCCTCACTTAAGGATAACTGTATAGCTTATATACCAAGAAAGGAAAGGTAACTCTAGCAAGCTATGTCTATATTGAGTAATCAAGTGATACTGTGTCACTCTGTTGGATGCAAATTATTCTGGTGGAATCACTACATGAACGTGTAGATCATCAATTTTTCAGATCCAGAGTGTTACCTCATCATCAGATAAGGCTGGCATCAAATCTAAGAGAAATATTGAAGAGTACTGTACTCCAGCTCTGAGGTGCTGGCTTGGAGGTCACACAATTGCATCCCTCCAAAGTGTAATTCACTTATAAGTGGTTTTCGATGTCTTATTATTCCCTCATTTCCTTTATTACCTGCTTTAATTTACACCCTTTTCCCTATAAATGGGCTTTCTTGCTCAATAGATATATTTTAAACCCATGAGACCAATAAAAACAACAGCCCTCTTAACACTTTTCCCTGGTAGATACAATAGGATCTGACAGATAAAGAATCACAGGATACTTGGCTCTATGTTTACAGATAGTCCTTAATTTGTCTATATGGGGTGAAGTTGCATATACTCCTAAAGGCCTCAAATTAGACGTTCTGTCTAATTTGTAATTTTTTTTTTTTTTAATAGAGACAGAGTCTCACTTTATCACCCTGGGTAGAGTGCCGTGGCGTCACACAGCTCACAGCAACCTCCATCTCCTGGGCTTAGGTGATTCTCTTGCCTCAGCCTCCCAAGTAGCTGGGACTACAGGCACCCGCCACAACGCCTGGCTATTTTTCTGTTTTTTGCAGTTTGGCCGAGGCCGGGTTTGAACCCGCCACCTTCGGTATATGGGGCTAGCACCCTACTCGATGAGCCACAGGCGCCGCCCCGTTCTGTCTAATTTGAATGGTATTAATATTGTATCTCTGCAATGATAATACTTTACTTTGGTATGTGTAACTTTAAACTCAGGGACCACCAGAACAGGAAAAAAAAAAAAAGGATTTTGCAAAATGGGAAGGTTATACACTTGTGTACTTGCCTCTTCCCCATCACTTCATTACTGCTTTTCCATTCTAAAAACCTTACAAGTAGAGTTCTGGCATTACGTCCTTTCACATTTATGTTGGTACAAAATTATTTAATTGGTTTGCAAATTTAACCCTTAATTATCTATATTTTTTTTCCAGTGATCAATTTAGTTACTTTGCAAACAAGTATCTTTCAAGAAGTAGAAGATTTATTAATGACAGGTAAAAGTATTCTCATTCTTTTCTTCCAACAGCCCCCCTTAGCAACCAAATACATACTGCTAAAAGGCAGCGCAAAGATCAGGACTTTTCCTCTTTAGCAAAATGCTGTTAGTGATTTTTTGTTTATGTGTTTTTGGTATAAGGTCTTATATGTATATAAAGAGATTATATAAATGGTTCTTTCTTTCCAGGGAGCATACCCTACTTACTGGAAAGAATGGACTATGGAACTACTACTTAGTCTTCTTGTTCCCAGAAATTATGGTATTTTCTAATAAGATCTTCTGTGTTCTTGAGAACCAAGACTTTCCATTATAGAAGAAAGAAGGCAGAGATGTAATACAAAATTATTATCATCTTTACATAATCCTGAATTTGATTTTAAAGTACCATGAACTCTTGAGCTATTAGATATACATACATAAATCTAAATATGTATCATTTCAAATAAAAAAAACAGGGCTTCTTAAAGGAAAGGATGTTCTAGATCTGGAAAAGAAAATATGCAAGATGACCCCATATGTTCACAGTAGCATTTTTATTTATAATAGTGCTATAACATGAAATAATCTATGTGCAATTAATGCAGAAATGAATAATTAAATTGTGGCACATTCCTACAATGGGACACTGCACTACCATGAAAATGTACATACTATTACTTCATTTAATGATATGGGTAAATCTCATAAACATAATATTGAACCAGACACTATAGAGAATATATGATATGATCCCATTTGTATAACATTCAAAAACAGCAAAAAAGTGATCTATGATTTTAGGTATTAGGAGAGCTGTTACCTTTGGGAGGTAAGTATTGACTAGGACGATGTTAGCAATGCTCTGTGTTGATTACAGAGGTATGTTCACTTTGAGAAAATTCATCAAGTTATATATTTAGGATTTTTGAACTTTTTAAATTATCTATGTTATTCTTTAATAAAAGCTTTCTTAAAATAAAACATGAGGTAAAAATACACTTACAGGCATGGAAAAAGATCTCCAAGATATAATGCTGAACACAAGAGGCAAGTTGTAGATCAATATAGAGTAAGATA
>CAUYON010088222.1:0-25967 GCA_963573935.1 Arctocebus calabarensis
GGCGCCTGTGGTCCCAGCTACTTGGGAGGCAGAGGCAAGAGACTCGCTTGAGCCCAGGAATTGGAGGTTGCTGTGAGCTATGATGCCACAGCACTCTATCCAGGGTGACAGCTTGAGGCTCTGTCTCAAAAAAAAAAAAAAAAGAAAACACTGTGCTAAGTAAAAAAAGTCAGACACAAAAGGAAAAATGTGATTCCAACTGTATGAAATATTTAGAATAGACAGATTCATAGAGACAAAAAGATGAGAGTTACCACACACTAGGCAGAGTGGAGAATGGAGAGTTAGTGCTTTATAGGTTTAGAGCTTTTGTTTAGGTTAAAGAAAAAGTTCTTGAAATAGATAACAGTGATGTTTTGGGTGCTATGGGTGATGTACCCATAATTATTTCCTTCTGATAGATTTCCACAAGTGGAACCTATATATCAAAAGGTATAGAACTAAGGCACTGTACAACAGTCTAACTTAACATTTTTACATCATTAATAAAGTTTAACATTTTTCCACTTATTAGCTCTTTGTAATTCTTTTAATCAAGTCTTGTAAAATTTAGGATCATAAGTCTAGTGAAATTTAGTGATCCTTCAAACGTTTATGACTGATTTGTTTTTAAGAATAAGTTTATATTATTTATTTTAACCATCACTTCCTGGAGCTGACGCTGCTAGCTCATGAATAATAAAATCAGATACTGTATTGGGAATACCAGGTCACCAATAGGATATTAAATCCTTTTGTCTATTCCCTTTGTTAAAATATATATTTTTGCCTAATAGATAAGAGATCTATTTTGGCAAAAGTCCACCAATATACAGCATTTTGCTATTGTTTCATATATACTTTGTCCCACATACTTGATTATCAATCCATCTCCTTGCAATCTACTGGAATCCCAAGGCAAATAAGTTTATTAGTTTATAGTCACAACCAACATTTTACAAACATAATAATTAGTAATAATTATGAATGATTTGGTACACATTGGCCAGTCACACTATACTAGTTAGCTCATTGTCTAACTAGTATAGTGTGCTGGCTCAGCGCCTGTGGCTCAAGCGGCTAAAGGCGCAAGCCACGTACACCTGAGCTAGCGAGTTCAAATTCAGCCTGGGCCTGCCAAACAACAATGACGGCTGCAACCAAAAAATGGCTGGGTGTTATGGCAGGCGCCTGTAGTCCCAACTACTTGGGAGGCAGAGGCAGGAGACTTGCTTGAGCCCAGGAATTGGAGGTTGCTGTGAGCTGTGAAGCCACCACACTCTATCCAGGGTGACAGCTTGAGGCCTTGTCTCAAAAAAAAAAAAAAAAAGACAAAGGGTGCTATTATTATTATTTTTTTTTTGAGACAGGGTCTCACTCTGTCATGAGGGTTTAGAGTGAGGCAATTTTATTATTAAAGAAAAAAAATCAAAAAGACTTCTTTATACGCAGCAACTGCACATTTAAATGTCATTGTTTAAAGTAGCTTTTACGCTGCTAGGAGTTTGTGAAAAAAGAGGGTCCCTAAGTTGGAATATTTTAGAGTCAGAGTAGATGAACTGAAGATGAATCATGGTGCTATTTATAATGATAATTACAGCATGGTTTGTAAAAGAAAACATTTGGAAACGACTCAAATGTCCATCAAAAAGGAGCTAGTGCAAGTACATACTTGGCTACTGTATAGCTAATATAGCCAGAAGCAGATCTAGAGGAAGTCCTACTAAAGAATATTAATATACATATATGATATGCATGTGATTATATTTTAACAAATAACATTAATAATATGAATGTTAGAAAAGATAAAGAAAAATCTAGAAGAACATGCCCAAACTGTTTACATTAGCTACACGTTTGGGGAGTAACTTTTATATTTGACTGGGGGCATTTACTTTCTGTATTGTGCATTACTATTTAAAATGTTTTTATGCAAGTATATTTTTAATAAAAAGTAAGTGTAAATGAGAAAATCACTTTGCCTTTGACCCATAATTAAAATGTTTGTTATAGCAATCAAGTTAGATTATCATATATTTCAAAAAGAAATGATAATTTTTCTACCAACACCTATATTTTTACTAAGCATATAATTTCCATTTTCTTTGTTATTTTACTTATTTGATTGAGATGGGCAAAGCTGCTACCAAAGGATCTTATGTCTTAATTATTTTTATAATGAATATATTTTATTTTTGTTAATTTTTAAGAAAGAAAAAAAATACATCCATGGTAGGAGAGAAGACTCCATTAATCTCAGAAAAAAATCTAGGAATAAATTTCATAAAAGTAATATATAAGAATGAGATGGAAGAAAATTATAAAATACCACAAAAGATATAACAGAAAATTTGAATAAATGAAAGATGCTTTTTTTAATGATGATTCAATATTTAAAATATTATTTATCCTTAAATTAATCTATTTTACATGAAATTTCAATAGGTTTCCTCTTAAATTATTTAAACTCTGATCCAGAACAGAGGTCAGGATTATTTTTCTGTAAAGTTTCTGTAATATTTAAGGCTTTGTGGGCCTCCTCAACTCTATGTTGTAGCATGAAAGCAACCACAGGTAATACATAATGAAAATTACTTATGAGTATTGGAACTTGAGTTTCATATGTCATTTTCCTATGTCCAGAAATATTCTTATTTTCTCCTGACCATCAAAACATTTTAAAAACCTTTGTTAGCTTCCAGATTACACAAAAAAAGCAGCAGCACAGATTTGGTCTGCAGATTATAGTTTGCCAACTCCTTATCTAGAAGAATAAGCATGCAAGATTTCATAGCCAGGGAAATAAAACAAATTGTAAAACTATAGCAAAGCAAGCATTGAGACTTGGTACAGGAATAGATGGAAAGATGAGTGAAATAGAATGAGGAGACATTAGGATATTTACTATATGAGATACATTGCATCCAAAATCAGTATAAGATATATAATTTATTCAATAAAATGACATGGGACAGGTGACTTGTCAAAGAAAAAAAACAGTAGAAACCTCTATTATTCTCTACACCAAAATAATTTAGATTTTCATATAGAAAAAAACAAAACCATGAAGCCACTAAAAGCATGGAATATTTTTATAATATCAGATTTTAAATATGACACAGACACTCAAAGAAACACTTTATTTTAAATGTACCATTTTAAAAGTACCATTGCTTTTTCTGTTTGTTTTTAAAATTTCAGACTAATAGCCAGGCACAGTGGCTCACGCCTGTAATCCCAGCACTTTGGGAAGCTGAGGTGGGTGGATTACCTAAGATCACGAATTCGAGACCAGCCTGAGTTCGAGAAAGACCCCATCTCTAAAAATAGTTGGGCATTGTGGTGGGCGCCTATAGTCCCAGCTACTTGTGAGGCTAAGGCAAGAGAATCACTTGAGCCCAAGAGTTAGAGTTTGCTGTGAGCTATGACGCAAGGCCTACTCATCACAGTGAGAACCATCTCTACAAAATAAATAAATAAATAAATAAATAAATAAACAAAAATAATGGCTGGGTGTGGCAGAACATGCCTATAAGCCTAGCTACTTAGGAGGCTGAGGCAGGAGGACTGCTTCAGCCCAGGAGTTTAAGGCAGCAGTAAGCTAGATCTTGCCATTGCATTCTAACCAAGGCAACAGAGTGAAACTCCACAGGAAAAAATAAAAAGAACTATACATGGTTAATGAATATATGAAAAAAACTTCAACCACAGTAATAAATATAAAGTAAATTATATCCACTTTTTCACATCAGAACAGCAGTGTGTTAGAGGCAGTATGGGAAAAGAGATACTACCAGACCCTGTTGAGAAGGAGGGTTATAAGTTACTATAACTTCATGGGTGGGCAATCTATTAATTTTATCAATTTTTTCAATGAAGACACCTTTCCTAATTCTTACTTCTAGTCATTTGTTCTGTTGAAACACACAAGTGGAGAAAGATATGTATATAGGAATGTTCAAGCCAGCAAGGTAAAGCAAACAACTTTAACTGTCATCCATGTTAGATAAATTATGGTACAACAGTTCAGTAGTTAAAAAGTATGCATGCACTGATTTTACATAAATATATTAAGTGAAAAAAGCATGTTGTAGAACAGTGTACATAATAAAATCCCATTTTTATTTAAGAAATATATGTGTATTATTGCATGTAGGTTTATATATTCCTATAGGAAAAGTTGCAGAAAAATATTCACCAAATCACCAGCAATAAATAAACTTCAGTGGTGGTGTAACTATACGGAAATTGCACTTTCAACTTTATTTTGTTGTTTGCATTTTTTATAGAAATTACTCTGAATTAAAACTATCAGAGTGGCTTGGCCCCTGTGGCTCAATGGGCTAAGGTGCCAGCCACGTACACCTGAGCTGGCGGGTTCGAATCCAGCCCGGCCCGCCAAACAACAATGACGGCTGCAACCAAAAAATGGCCGGGCGTTGTGGTGGGCACCTGTAGTTCCAGCTACTTGGGCGGTGGAGGCAAGAGACTCGCTTGAGCCCAGGAATTGGAGGTTGCTGTGAACTGTGATGCCACAGCACTCTACCCAGGGTGACAGTTTGAGGCTCTGTCTCAAAAAAAATAAAAATAAAAATAAAATAAAATAAAATACCACTCTCTTAAAAAAAAAAAAAAAACTATCAAAGTGGCTTGGCTCAGTGGCTCATACCTATAATCCTAGCACTCTGGGAAGCAGAAACAAGAGGATCCCTTGAGCTCGGGAGTTCAAGATCGCCCTAAGCATGAGTGAGACCCCCATCTGTACTAAAAAAAAAAAAGAAAGAAAGAAAGAAAGAAAGAGAAAAATTCACTGGGCATTGGGGTAGGTACCTGTAGTCCCAGATACTCCAGAGGCTGAGGAAAGAGGAAAGCTTAAGACCAGGAGTTTGAGTTTGTGTGAGCTAGGCTGAGTCCAAGGCACTTTAGCCTGGGGCAAGAGAGTAAGACTCTGTCTCCCCGCACCCCCTCCACAAAAAGAAAAAAAAACAAAGTTGTATTTTTAGGTATATAGCATTGTGTAAGGTAGTTTGGATTAACTAATTATAATTTAATAGCAATCTCTCTACATTTCTTCTTTTTTATAATCATGGGTATAATTTTACTTGTTAGTAATAATAAAAATTAATTTACTCTTGGATTTTACCAGCACATTAGGCAGTTTATTAGTTCTATGTACAATCTTCACTACGCCAAATTCTGTTAAAATATTCAATGGTCTTTTTTTTTTTTTGCAGTTTTTGGCCAGGGCTGGGTTTGAACCTGCCACCTCTGGCATATGGGGCTGGTGCCCTACTCCTTTGAGTCACAGGAGCTGCCCTATTCAATGGTCTTTATGTTTTTTATTATAAAAATGCACGTTTAATAACATTCTAGAAATGCAAAGACTTATAGATAAGTTTCCTTTTTCGCTTAGCCTCTCCATTCCTATTCCTCGAAGGCAATTATCCCTAAGAAACTATTGTGCCTTCAGGAATTTTTCTATAAATATGGATAATGATCCCTTTTATTACACAAATCGAGTCACACTTTAATACCAAATCTATAACTTGCTGGCATATATCTGCACATATTGTTCTAAATAGATTGCTATGGGATTACTGAAAAATATTTTTAAATGTTATTTCTTATTTAAAAGACACATTTAGGCTGATTTGGGATCACAGTGATCAAAAACAAGCTAGAAGCAAAATAACTAACTCAATCCCTGCATCTGGTTTTAATAATAAAAACCACTACTCACTCCACCCTATCACTATCATCTTTAACACGCTTACTTTGTACTAGAGGTTTTATGTATATTACATTAATTTCCACAAGAATCCTAAGAAGTAGACATGGTTACTCTAAGTTCTGGAAAGGTTAAGAACCACAAGGAGAGAAAGTTCAATTTCTTAATTTAACTCTTTAGTCAGAGCATGAAAGCTGAAGTCCAAACAAGTTTGAACCACTTAGTTAAATAATACAAGCATATATCACTTTGAAAGAAAAACAAGTATGTGGAGAAATAATAATAGTGAAGGAAAACATTCATATAAATGCTATGTGTAAGCTATATTGATCTTTTGCCAAAAATACTGAAATCAATCCATGTTAGACAGAGTTTAAGTTCATTCAGTATCAAGTCCTCGGAGACTGGTTCTAAAACTCAAGTTTCCTTTCTGGCAGAAGAAGAACTTCTATAAAAATCCTAAAATATAATGTTCATGAATAAGCCTCAGGATTATTGACATTTAGAGTTTCCATTTCATGTCTTCCTGAGTAAAGATCTACTTAAAGAACACAAACAATATCCTTCTCAATTTCTATTGCTAGATAAAACTTGAAAGGTCCATTTTCTCTGTATGGATTAATTTTAGACCTACTTTGATTCAAAGAGTGAATGTTAACATTCACTCAAAGTTGTAATTCACCCAAAGTTGTGATTTTCCTAATCCCAGTAGAAACTTTTTGCTTATTTTCAGAAAGCCTGTTATGTTTAGACAGTAACTCCCATTTATTAAATTGGTCATATATGCATTTTACCAATAGAGTTCACATGCAGAACTAAGATTTCCACTGTAATGTTTCCTCTTTCATGAATTTATTCAACACACACTTCTTTTTTACTAATATTTTATTAAACCAAAATTGTTTAACAAAATATTAGTAAATTGAATCTAGCAATATTATTTTTTATTTGAGACACAATCTCACTATGTTGCCTTCGGTAGAGTGCTTTGGTGTCACTGCTCACAGCAACCTCAAACTCTTGGGCTTAAGCGATTCTCTTGCCTCAGCCTCGTAAGTAGCTGGGACTACAGGTGTCTGCCACAATGCCTGGCTATTTTTTGGTTGCAGTTGTCATTGTTGTTCAGCAGGCCTGGGTCAGATTCAAACCCGCCTGCCTCGGTGTATGTGGCTGGAATCTTATTAACCACTGAGCTACGGGCACCGTGCCCATTTTGATTTGATTCTTATATATGCTGAGTGATAAGGGGCTAGTTTTCTTCTTCTGTATATGGATATCCAGTTTTTCCAACACCGTTTATTGAAGAGATACCTTTCCTTTGTATGTTCTTGGAATCCTTGTGAAAGATAAGTTCACTATAGATGTACGGATTTATTTCTGAATTCTCTACTCTGTTCCACTGGTCTGTCTGTTTTTATGTCATTCCCATGCTGTTTTTGTTCTATGGTATAAAGTCAGATAATGTGATTGCTCCAGTTTTGTTCTTTTTGATCAGGATGGCTTTGGCTCTTCTGGGTGTTTCGTGGTTTCACATAAATTTTAGGATTTTTTTTTTAATTACTGTGAAAAACATGATCGATATTTTGATGGAGATTGCTTTGAATCTGTAGCTTGCTTTGGGCAGTATGGACATTTTAACAATATTGATTCTTTCCATCCATGAGCATTGAATATCCTTCCATTTTTCTGTGCCCTCTTCAATTTCTTTCCTCAATGTTTTATAGTTTTCATTATACAGACCTTTTACTTCTTTTGTTTACTCCTAGGTATTTTATTTTATTTGTAGCTTTTTTTTAGATACACAGTCTCACTTTGTCGCCCTCAGTAGAATCCCGTGACGTCACAGCTCACAGCAACCTCCAGCTCTTGGGCTTAGGCAATTCTCTTGTCTCAGTCTCCCAAGTAGCTGGGACTATAGGCACCCACCACAATGCCTGGCTATTTTTGTTGTAATTTGGCTGGGGCCAGCTTCGAACCTGCCACTCTTGGTATATGGGGTCATGCCCTACTTATTGAGTGACAGACACCACCTAGCTTTTTTTTTTTAATGGAGACAGAGTTTAACTTTGTCTCCCTTAGTAGAGTGCTGTGGCATCATAGCTCTCATCAACCTCAAACTCCTGGGCTCAAGTGATTCTCTTGCTTCAGCTTCCTGAGTTGCTGGGACTACAGGCACCAGCCAGAACACCCGGTTATATTTATAGACAGGGTCTCACTCTTGCTCAGGCTGGTCTTGAACTCTTAAACTCAGGCAATCCATCTACCTCAGCCTCCTAGAGTACTAGGATTACAGGCATGAGCCACCATGCC
Source organism: Arctocebus calabarensis (assembly GCA_963573935.1). Lineage (NCBI taxonomy): Eukaryota > Metazoa > Chordata > Mammalia > Primates > Lorisidae > Arctocebus > Arctocebus calabarensis. The sequence goes on from CAUYON010088222.1 coordinate 8,018, forward strand.
TGGCATTATTTGTAGCTCTTGTAAGTGAAGATACTTTCTTGGTTTCTTTTTCAGATTATTTACTGTTGGCATATAGAAATGCTACTGATTTTTGTATAGTGACTTTGCATCCCGAAACTTAACTGAATTTGCTTATCAGTTCTAATAGTTATTTTTTGGTGGTTTTTAAGTTTCTTTAGATAGAAGATCATAGTTTCTGCAAATGAGGATAATTTGTCTTCTTCCTTTTTAATTTGAATGCCCCTTATTTTTCTCTTGTCCGATTGCTCTAGCTAGAACTTCTAGTACTGTGCTGAATTCAGTAGTGAAAGCATCTCTTCTTCTTTTTTTTTTTTTTTAAAGAAGTAGCATTCAATTAACTACTGCAAAGCTCTTCTATGTTTATTATTATAAATAAAAATTAAGGGGCATGGTTTTGGCCTATAGAAGATAAACATTTTTTTTTAAAAAGGGCATGGGAACACAAATATTCCCTTAATTCTGATATTTCATAAATGGATCTATGCCAACTTCTCTCACATAATACTGGTAAATAACAGTCATGATTTGCATAAATATTTGCATATAGCTACTCTGTCAAGACTTAAAAATGGAACTCTGATGTGATTAGAAATGTAAGTCAGAGTAATAGATCATGTGCCCTTTAGCTCTCATACATAATGATGGGAGAAGGATAATACTGTATCAATCTTTGATACTAAGTCAGAACCTGTCAATGACATCGAAAAATATTTGAAAATCTTCAACATTTTAGAAGATGAACACATCAAGATTCAATGGTATGTGCTTTCTAATGACAAAAAACCCTAAAATAACATCTGAACTCTCATTTCTGGTCATTCTTTTTCACAAATTACTTGTATCTAGAGATGTCAAAATGAGAAACAAAACAAACCGCTTACTATTATAAGTCAAATGGTAGATGGGAAAATAAACATAAAGATTATATTTAATTCCGTAAATAAAGTTGTTTCAAAGTGTTTGCTTAAGTTATATTAGAGTTATATATATTATAAGTGAGGTCTGATAAATCTTTATCACCTCTTTTGTCTGCAAAAGGCAGTGGTACATGTTTTTATATATGCCGATATAAATATATCTATTGGTGGGGGGAAAAAAGCCCTGTTTCTAAATGAGTTTTAAAATAAGCCAAAGCAGCTTACTGTATTTTTAGGCAGTGTTCAGATTCTTGACCCAAACTACATTATCCTACCTCAGGCCCCAGGCACACTCCAGATGGCTCAGTCATGAAATAAAGTGGATGAGCATGAGGTCTGTGCAGAAAGTATCCAGCCATGCCTGTCTCTATTTTTCATATTATGTGGTTGGATACTTGACAGCCCTCGTGTATCTGGGTGCAGTTGGCATTGAGGTAAAGAGGAACTATTACAAAGAGGAAGTGTACTGCATGGCAATTTCTTTGGATTACAAAAGACGGTGCTAGTTAGACTTTAAATGTTTTGACTGATAATAAGAAAGAAAAGAGACAGAAATGAAGAAAACAAAGAGTCCAAACAGAAAAATAAGAAAGAAAGAGAAGGAAGGAAAGAAGAAAGAGGAAGGTAAAAAGGGAGAAAAAAAGACCTACAAAAGGTTAGAAAGATGCAGAAGGTAATCGGTAATCTCAGGGAACAAAGATCCTTTGGTGTGATAGTACCCATTTATCTTTATGAGGTTCCTGCCTCTGAAACAGCCATAAACCTTGTGAAAATGTGAGACATCTGTTTCCTTTGGTCTGAAAAACAAGAATATGGAATTTATCTCTTCTATGCCTAACTGCCACCTACTAAAAACAATCAAAATAAAAACTCCAGACATGGAACACATGTCTGTAGCCTCATTTCATATGAGAGGGGGCATTTCCTGAACAATATGTATAACATATGATTAGTATTTTTTAAAGAGTAATTATTAGAAAACAAATGTAACTTGGAATTCAGCTCCACTTCATTCAGAACAAAATCTATAATGTCTAACCTTTGATTACTGAACGGCTGTAGAGAGCGAATGAATGTAAGAGGTAGCCAGCAAGGAATTCCAGAAAATGCTAGCTGAATTAAGAAGCAAAGGGCGGGTCAGGCACAGTGGCTCATGCTTACAATCCCAACACTCGGGGGGCCAAGACAGGACGATCCTGTGAGCTCAGGAGTTTGAGACCAGCTGGAACAACAGTGAGACTTCACCCATCTCTACTAAAAATAGAAAAAACTATCCAGACCTAATGGCCAGACAGTGGCCTGCACCTGTATTCTCAGATACTAGGGAGACTGAGACAGGAGGATCTCTTAAGCCCAGGACTTGGATTTTGCAGTGATCTATGACGACACCATAGCACTGTAGTCTGGGCAACAGAGCAACATTCCATCTCAAATAAATAAATAAATAAGCAAGCAAAGAGCTAAGTTGTGTCCCTGGCTGCACCACTTGTTAGCCTTTTGACTTTGGGCCCATCATTCACTCTAAAATGAGGATAATAATATCTAATCTTATGGTAGTCTTAAGGACCAAAATAAAAAATGCATGTAAAGGTTCTTTGTAAACTACCATAATGTTTTATTAGTAAATAAAAGCATTTAAAACCTATGAAGGTAAAGTATGATTATCACAGTACAAATAAATTTATTTTTAACACCTATGATACCAGTGGATAAGACAGAAAATGAGGAAGAATGTCCAGTGTGTGTACTAACTGTTGATTTCTTAAGAGCTACATAGTCTTTGTTTACATATTTTCTTGTTATCCACCCCAAGTCCACCTACTACTTAGCCTTCAGTTTCCATTATGACTTTATTTTCTCACAGTTCAGTGTAAAGCCATCTTTTCTCAGATACTCTCTACTTATTCCACCTTATTTTTCATTAATAAACCTGTCCTGTAGTTCTCCTTTCTCACTTAAAAAAAAAAATTAGACACTTTGCTCTGCGCCTATAGCTCAGTAAGTAGGGTGCCAGCCACATACACCAAGGCTGGTGGGTTCAAGCCCAGCCCAGGTCTGCTGACAACTGCAACCAAAAAATACCTGGGTGTTGCAGCGGGTGCCTGTAGTCCCAGCTACTTGGGAGGCTGAGGCAAGAGAATCGCTTAAGCTTAAGAGTTTGAGGTTGCTGTGAGCTGTGATGCCAAGGCACTTTAACAAGGGAGACAAGTGAGACTCTGTCTCAGCAAAACAAAATAAAATTAGACATTTTAAAAAAAGTATCACCATAGAAATCTTTTATTTCCATTTGCTACTGATATCTCAGTAGCACCTACATATCTTCTACTTCTTTTTTGGTAAAATATCAGAACAAATTAATGCAACTTAAAATATTTGTTGTTGTTTTACTACATTCCTTCCTTAGGATACAGCTATGCTGCTCTCCTGCTATTAAGTCAATTAGCAATTCTTGACTGCTGGATGATAAATTTTCCATAAACAGAACTGCACACATAGTCTCTTATACAATGGTGTGGGTAGGTGGTAGAATTAGATTATATAATCAACTTAAAATAGTTCCTTTATTTAAATTAACCATTTTGAAATCATGCAAAAGTACAATATACCCTTATTTGTCCTAGTCCATATAACTGCAGCACCTAAAACAAGATTTTTTAAATTGAACTCTACTTTTATAAAACAGACAAATACTAAATAAACTGGTAGTAGATATTTACATCTTATTCCACTTAATTATTCCAAATTCAATTGAAGTTCCTACTGTGTATCACATGAGAGAAATGATGTTCAGGGGGCTTACGCCAGGAAGGACTCAGAGGGACCTCAGACTTCACAAAACCTACAATCTGGCCAGTCTGCTTAAGCTCAGCTTAGAAAGAAATAATTATTACAAGGCTTGAAGAATGTTAGGTTTGTTGTAATAAATTATCGGGAAACCTCAGGAAGAAAAAATGTATTTGGTAAACTCACCATTTTCTATGCTGCTTATAAAAAAACCCAAAACTTTATACTTCCAATTTTCCTTTGTATATGTTTATTTTAATAAAGTTCTTTTGGTTAAAAGACATTCCAGTATCCCACTTCCCAAAATCCTGAAGTACTAAATATACCATTAGAAACTCAGCTATGTTCAGTATGGCTTAAAAAGTATTTCTGTTCTTTAAAAATCCATGTAGGTTTCTGTTTGCAGGACAAAATGGCTTATTTCTCCCTATTCCTCCCTTCTAACTATAATCTGGAAATAACTGAACAAATAATCACAAAAAGGCTCTGAAAGGTAGAAAGAAAAATGCAGACTGGCTAGAGACCTCACGACTTGAGGATGAGATCCCTGGGGTTTTGTTTTATCTTCCTTATATCCCAGACAGAACGTGGGAAAGGTTCATCTCTGAACCACCAAGAGACAAACAAAAACAGAGAGAAAGGGGGAAAAAAAAAAGCCTACTCTTTTCAGCCAAAGGATGGGGAAAGGAGAATCACAGCGGGGTCTTAGTAGGAAGGACCATATCCCAGCCAGTAGCAGCAGGAGGACCAATCTGCCACAGAAGTGGCAACAGCAGAACTGGGGCAAGCTGACCGTTTCTTACCCCACACCAGGTGGCAGCAGGCACGCTCTCTGCCTGCCTTAGCTAAAACAGGAGGCCGATGTCTCCCAGCCTTCCTACCTCAAACTGGTGATTCCTGGCTATCTAACTCGGTGCAAAAGGCAATTCAGGCAAGACAACTCCCATCCTTCACCCAACAGCAAAAGGTGAACCAGGTTCAGCATCTCCTGCCCTCTGCCCAGTAGCAGAGAGCCACATAGACCCTTTGGCTCCTGGCCCTCCACCAGTAGCAGAAGGTGGCCCAGAAAGGTACCTCCCTCTCCCAGCAGCACCATTGGAGACAGAATGGAAATACTAGGAGCAATGTTCTCCATGCTGGGAACCAGCACCTCATATTCCTTATCTAATGTAATGGGAAGCCTAAGGAAGACCAGGGAAGTTCCATCCATCCCCATGTTTTCTGATCATAATGATCAACCTAGAAATCAGTAAAAGAAAGACAACAGGGAAATCTTCAAACATTTGGAAATTAAACATTTCTAAACATAGGTTAAAAAGGAAGTCTCAAAGCTAAGCCTGTGGCTCAACGAGCTAAGGCGCGAGCCACGTACACCTGAGCCGGCAGGTTCAAATCCAGCCCGGGCCCGCCAAACAACAATGACGGCTGCAACCAAAAAATGGCCGGGCGTTGTGGCGGGTACCTGTAGTCCCAGCTACTTGGGAGGCAGAGACAAGAGACTCGCTTGAGCCCAGGAACTGGAGGTTGCTGTGAGCTGTGATGCCATGGCACTCTATCCAGGGTGACAGCTTGAGGCTCTGTCTCAGAAAAAAAAAAATCAAAGGAAATTTTAAAAGATACATAGACCTGAATGAAAATGAAAATACAACGTATCAAAATTTGAGGGATGCAACTAGAGCAATGCCAAAAGGGGAGTATATAGTACCAATGCTTAATAATTAATTTTATTAATTGAAAATTGATAATCTAAATGTTTACCTTAAGAACCTAGAACAAGAACAGCAAAATAACCCAAAGTAAGCAGAAAGAAGGAAATGGTAACATAAGAGCAGAAATCCATGAAATTAAAAAACAAGGGAAATATTATAAAAATTAAGGAAAGTAATAACTAGTTATTTGGGGGAAAAATAAAAAACACTTGATAAACCTTCAAGAAGAGTAACAAAAAAAAGACAAACTTTTTTCCTTGAAAAATTGAAAATAATAACTACCATATAATCCAGCAATCCACTTTTGGATATCTATCCATAGGAACTGAAATCAGGATCTCAAAAAGATATTAGCACTCTCATGATCACTGATGCACTATTTGCAATAGCCAAGACATGAAAACAACCTAAACGTCTATCAACAGATGAATGAATGAAAAAGGGGCATATACACAGTATATGACGGGATATTATTCCACTTTTAAAAAAAAGGCAAACTTGCCATATGTGACACTGTTGAACTTTGAGAACATTATGCTAAGTAAAATTAGCCAGTTATCGAAGGACAAATACTTTAAGTCCACTTATCTAATAACTCATAAAGGCAATAAAATAGTCAAACTCATAGACACAAAGTTTGCCAGGGACAGAGCAGAGGGGAGAAGGAAATGGGTAGCTGCTAATCAACTTGTATAAAATTTCAGTTATGTAAGATAAGTTCTTAGAGATTTGCTATGCAACATTGTACCTATAGATAACAACATTATTGTACACTTAAAAATCTGTTTAGAGGTCAGATCGCATGTCAAGTATTCTTACCAAAGTAAAATCAAGAATGAGAAGATAAATTATTAACATCAGAAGTGAAATAGGAGATATTATGGATCTTATAGTCATTAAAAAGTTAACAAAGAAATAAATGAACAACTTTATGCTAACAAATTTGACAAATTAGAAAAAAACCAATGTCTCTAAAATCACAACCTATCAAAAATCCATGTACATGAAATAGATAACTTGAGTGGTCCCTTAACCATGAAAGAAATTGAGTTTGTAATGAAAACTCTTCTGAAAAAGAAGCCCACAGTTCCAGTTTGCTTCCTTGAAATTTTTACCAAATATCTAAATAAGCAGCTTTAATAGATAACTACCTCAAATTCTTAATTTTTTTTTAAACAAAGGTACAAGAACAATTCAATGGAGGAAGACTTCCTTTTCTTTCTTTCTTTTTTTTTTTTGAGACAGTGTCTATGTTGCCCTTGGTAGAGTGCTGTAGCGTCACAGCTCATAGCAACCTCCAACTCTTGGGCTTAAGTGATTCTCTTGCCTCAGCCTCCCGAGTAGCTGGGACTATGGGTGCCCGCCACAACGCCCAGCTATTTTTAGTTGCAGTTGTCGTTGTTTACCTGGCCCAGGCCGGGTTCAAACCCATCAGTCTTGTATATGGCTGGTGCTATAACCACTGCATTACGGGTGTGGAGTGGGAAGAACTCCATTTCAACAAACAGGACTGGGGCAATTGGACAACCACAGGCAAAAAGATAAATCTTGACATAAACTTCAGACCTTATACAAAATTTACCCAAAATGTATTACAAATTTAAATGTAGAGGACTGGACACCATGCTTGCAAAGGACAGTTACTGATTCTTATCACATTAAAAGGAAACACTGAGAACAGGACAGTCTCCTGGCGAGCCTAGAGACGTTTCCTGACTTGGGGGCAATCCCCAAGTAACTCAGTGTTCCGGAATGAGATAAGGTCCGTCACTCACTAGTAAGCGTGTGTTAAACATTGATGCTTAGTAGTTCTTCATGAGGGTTGTGGGGAAAGAATGCGTGAGGAAAGCACGTGGCAATCCTTATGCAGGCAGCCCTCATATGTAATTACCTGAACTCACACCTGTTGTGTATAACCTTAATAAACAGCCCTTGTGGAGGGGGCTCAGGGTTACCCCGCAACTAAGGTTAGCTCGCCTCCCGCAAGCTTGTACTTCAAATCCGTGTCACGCCTGGTTCCTCGCTGCGGCGACCGGGAACACCGGGCAATAGGGGCCCCAACATTTAAATGTAAACATAAAACTATGAAATGTTTAGGAAAAAAGCATAGGAGAAAATCTTTAGTGTCTGGTGATGGACAAAAAGTTCTTAGGCTTGGGCGGTGCCTGTGGCTCAGTGAGTAGGGTGCCGGCCCCATATACCAAGTGTGGCGGGTTCTAACCCAGCCCCAGCCAAACTGCAACAACAACAACAACAACAACACAACAAACCCATAGTGGTGGGCGCCTGTAGTCCCAGCTACTTGAGAGCCTGAGGCAAGAGAATCACCTAAGCTCAAGAACTGGAGGTTGCTGTGATGCCAGAGGACTCTACTGAGGGCGACAAAGTGAGACTCTGTCTCTGGTAAAAAAAAAAAAAAAAAAAAAAGGTCTTAGGCTTGACGTGAAAAGCATAACTCATGAAAGGAAAAATCAATAAGTTGTACCTAATGAAAATTAAAAAACCTTTACTCTCAAAAGATCCATCAAAAGGATGAAAAGGCAAGCTACAGACTGGGGGAAATATTTGCAAACCACATGTCTGACAAACGACTAGTATGTAAAATTCATCAGGAACTCTCAAAATTCAACAGTAAATAAAAGCAAAAAATGCAATTAGAAATTGGGCAAAAGACATAAACAGAAATTTCACTTAAGAGGATACACAAATGACAAGCACATGAAAAGATGTTCAACTTCATTATCCATTCAGGAAATGTGAATTAAAACCATGATGAGAAACATTATTACCACACATCTCTCCAAGTGGCTAAAGTAGCAAATAATGACAACACCAAATGCTGGTGAGCTTATGGAGAAACGGAATGTTTCTAGTGTCCGGTTGCTCTCTTACATATAAAATGGCACAGCCACTCTGGAAAATAGTGTGACGGTTTCTTATAAAGCCAAACATACCATTTCCATAAGATCCAGCAGTTGCATTCCTAGGGATTTATCCATATAAACATGTACATGAAATGTTCATGGCAACTTTATTTGTAATAGTCCAAAGCTAGAAACAATTCAGACATTCTTTAACGGAAAAAGAATTAAACAAACTATAGTACATTAATACCATGGAATACAACTCAGCAATATAAAGGTCTAACTATTGAAAACACACAAGTTTAGGTCCATCTACAGAAAATTATACTAAGTGGGGAAAAAAGTCCCCAAAAGTTTTATACTGAATGATTTCATTTGAATAACATTCTTGAAATGTCAAATTATAGACAAGGAGAAGAGATTAGCGGTTGCCGGGGGTTATGGTTGGGGGGGGTAGAGGATGAAAGTAGGCATGGAATGCAGCTTTGTGATGGAACTGGTTTTAATCTAGATTGTGGTGGTGGATATACAAACCTACACATGAAAACTGCTTAGATCTAAATATACACATGTGCACACACACACCCACAACTGAAGAAATCTGAATAAGAATGGAGAATTGTATCAATAACAATATCCTAGTTGTGATAATGTGTTATAGATTTTTACGATGTTATTGTCAGGGGAAATTAGGTAAAGGGGATATAAGATCTCTATTATTTCTTACAAGGATGTGTCAGTTTATAGTTGTTTCAAAATAAAAAGTTTAATCTAAAAAATCCACGTAGTTTATGTATGGTTATATATTTATCATTCACTTCTTTAAGCATTTATTGAATTGTCTTATGTGTGTGGCATGATTAGCTTATGTGACAATGAGTGGGGGGTAGACACTATACAAAGGGGAATTGAATAAAGACCCCACCTTCACAGATGCCACAAATGCAGTTATACCTGAATAGAAATTTGGGTCATTCATTACCACATTTCCTACCAATGGGGCAGAGACAGTGATTATTTTAATAACTACTTTTGTTTCTAGTAGTACCAAACACAGTGTTTGCACCATAACTTCTCAACCAATGCCTCATAAATGAATGATTGAATCAATCAACAGAAGGGGTGATAAGTACTACCCAAATGGTTAGAATACAGTATAAGCCAGGGGCTCATGCCTGTTACCCCAGTGACTCAGGAGGCTGAAGTGGGAGGATTGCTTAAGGTCAGGAGTTTGAAACCAGCCTGGGCAACAATAGTGAAACCCCATCTCTAAAAATATATTAAAAAATTATCCAGACATGATGGGACATCCCTGTAATACTTGGGAGGGTGAAGTAGAATTGTTTGAGCCCAGGAGTTCACAGGTACAGTGACCTACAATCCTTCCCCTACATTCCAGCCTGGGTTACAGAGTGAAATTCTGTGTCTAAAAAATAAAAATAAATTAAACAGAAAATAACTTACAAAATGTAGTCACATGATTAAAAGTGTTTATGAAAACAGAGGAAGGAATAATTGGACTTGTCTTCAAACATGAGACCTTTCATCGGAGTCTTACAATATGGATGGGGAAGAGGAGAAAGCCCACTCCAAGCTAAGAGAATGGAGCACTGAACAGCACAATATCGTAAAGAGCACAGCATTTCCTGGGACCAGCAAAGAGTTTGGTGTGCTTGAGCATATAGTTGTTTACAGGGTGTGTCAAAGGATGAAGCTAGAATCTGACTGTGGGTGCTACACTGAGGCAATTTGGTAACACTGGCATTTTTGAAGCCAGTGAATGATAATCAGATTTGGCTTTTAGAAAGTTAACACTTAAGGCAGTGATAGGATGCACAGGGAAGGGACTAGGCAGCTGAGAAACCAACATAAGGGCTTGAAGTGAATAGAAATCCTCAGTTCTTCATAGAAGTTAAATCCTTGTAACTACTGGCCTGAATGGTTTATTGCAATCTTTAAATCTGTATAACAAATCACGTCACAGGACTGTGAAGTAGAGACTTTTTTGAGCATTTTAGTTGCTCTTGTTCTGCATTTTTTTATAGTTTTAAATTTGAAATTCCACTCTTTCCAATATTTAAAATTTTGAAATAGGTCAGGTGTGATAGCTCACATCTGTAATCTTAGCCCTCTGGGAAGATGAGGTGGGTGGATTGCTTGAGCTCAGGAGTTTGGGATCAGAGACTGAGCAAAAACAAGACCCGATACTATTAAACACAGAAAAGACTAGCTGGGCATGGTGGCACATGCCTATCTATAGTCCCAGCTATTCAGGAGGCTGAGGCAAGAGGATTGCTTGAGCCCAAAAGTTTGAGGTTGCCGTGAGCTATGATACTACAGCACTCTACCCAGAGTGACAGACTGAGACCCTGTCTAAAAAAAATTAAAAAAAAAATATACTGTTCATACTTAAGAAAATCTTCTATGTTTGTACTCAATTAATATTTTGACCATCAAAAATTATTACTTCCACATACTATTTATGCTATTGAGGAATTACACTTCATTCTCTTAAAACACAAAATGACTATTTTAGCAAAAAGTTACCTAGAGTTTTGGTAGCTAAAATATTGATCTCTGGAGAGAATAAATTATAAGCATGAAATGTGAAGAATAAATACAGGGTGTCTGTAAAGTTCACATGCAATTTAAAATAGCCAGCTATTAAAATAGCAAACTATTTTAAATTGCACCATGAGTTTTATGAACACCGTGTATAAGTACTTTCCATATATTTTTGTATAAATATACATGTATTTGTCATAAAATGTAGACACGGTTGAATGGTAGCTCTATAATGTAATGATAGAACCCATCCCATCATCTCTCCCCGAATCAAAAAAACTCTCCATTAGTTTAGGGAGGGAAGAAGAACAGAGGAGTTAAATGTAATTCATTCTGGGCACAATAAAATGACCTGTTCTCCCCCTTACTGTCCTTTTATGCCACGTAACAATTTTAACAGTTCCTTTCTAACAGCAAAGAGAGAATCAGGGGACTCAGTACCCGTAGCACAGTGGTTACAGCTCCAGCTACATACACCGAGGGTGGTGGGTTCAAACTGGCCCAGGTCAGCTTAACAATAGCTAAAAACAACTGCCACAACAAAAAAAGAGAATCAGGAATATGGATTATGAAAAGAAAATGGTATGGAATGCTTTTGTGTAAGTAATGCTTCTGTGTCATTTTATAAGGAATGAAGATATCTAAATAGTTTTATAAACCCAAATAGATGGATTGTGGTTTTTTTTTGGATTTTTTAAATTATGGAAAACGTTAAACATACAGAAAGGTAACATAAGAGTATAATGAGCTGCCTCATGTCCAGTTTTAACAATGATCAACCCAGGGCCCACCTACTTCCCATGGTACTCCATTATTTTGAAACAAATTCCAAGTACATCATTCTATCCACAAATATTTAGAATGTATGTCTAAAATTTTTTTTTAAATGTGATAACTATACCTCCTGAAAATTTAACAATAATTCTTTTTTTTGGTTTTTTTGTTTTGGCCAGAGCTGGGTTTGAACCTGCCACCTCTGGTACATGGCCCTACTTCTTTGAGCCACATGCGCCGCCCAACAATAATTCTTTAATGTCATCATACATAAAGTCAAATTTTCAAATTTCCCAGATTGCCCCTTAAATGATTTTTTAATTCTATTTTCTACATGAGTCCAAATTAGGTCCATACAGTGTGACTAGCTGATTTGTTCAAATTTATTCCAATGGCAATAATACATTCAACTTAGAAGTCTTAATGAATTTAAAAAATTAAATTTTATTTATGAATAACCAGACTAAGTCACCCTACCAGGGTAATATTGATTATGTATGCTAAAAATGTACAGACATGAGGTCAAAGTAAGCAAAATTAAGGAAAAACAAGGGAGAGTTGACTGTAGTTATGGCTTTTTCAAAACATTTCCTTCTTCATTAAGAAGTTTTAATGATTTTTTTTTCTTTTTGTAGAGACAGAGTCTTAACTTTATCACCCTCAGTTGAGTGCCGTGGTGTCACAGCTCACAGCAACCTCCAGCTCTTGAGCTTAGGCGATTCTCTTGTCTCCGCCTCCCGAGTAGCTGGGACTATAGGTGCTCACCACAACACCCGGCTATCTTTTTGTTGCAGTTTGGCTGGGGCTGGGTTTGAACCTGCCATCTGCGGTATATGGTTCTGGTGCCCTACAAACTGAGCCACGGGCACCGCCCTTTAATATGATTTCTATCGAGGAAGTCCACTAATCCATGCTAACAAAACCCTTCTATGATCTCTGATTTGATTGTTGTAACATTTTCACTGGTTTTACTTTGGCCAAATACTTCTTCCTCCATTTGAAATTAGCTCAACAGCACAGGATTTCAAAGTTGGAAGGAAACACGTGTCTTCTTCATCTCAGAGAGTAGGCAGTTTTGATCCATGTATTATTAAATTGGTGTTTCCAATAAGAAGGTTCCCATGAGGAAGCAATCTGCTGACAGAACAGACTACGTTCTAATTTCTTAACAGATAACTGCTATGGATGATCACTAAAAGTTTTATTAATAGTGCATGAAATAACTTTGAATTTGATCCTTTTATAAAGATTGATAGTTATAATATTTCTCTGACATACTGAAATCTTGTGATGCAAGTAGTATAGTTAGTTCAAGATTTGAAATAATGAAGGTTCGAAACCTATCAATTATAGAAGCTTACAGAAATCAATATAGTAAATGCCAGGCTCTTTTCTATAGTACTACTAAACAATACTATAACAAGGAGTTATAAACTTGTGTACTATCAATAAATGAAGCATGCAATGTGAAATATCTGATGGTGTTCTGTTGCGAGACATTCTCACCCAGTTAGAAATTAAACGTTGGGTGGCGCCTGTGGCTCAAGGAGTAGAGCACCAGTCCCATATACCAGAGGTGGCAAGTTCAAACCCAGCCCCGGCCAAAAAATGAAAAAAAAAAAAAAAAAAAAAATTTAATAAGTTTTCCAAAATTTGCATATTCATTTCAATAGTACTTTTTAGGTTTTAAAAAAATTAGGTAGTGGTTCCTTCTACATCTACTGGTAAACCCTAGATACCACTTCACTATAGAATAAATTTATTAATCAAAAGCAAAAATTTCTTATGGAAACCTAGAGTCTCAATCACTCCATGTATACAACCCCAGAATTAAAATGCCCAGGAAAACAATTAAAAATATTTATTGTTTGTATGGTATATGTACACTATGTAATACTATTCAGCTATTTAAAAAAAATGGAGACTTTACAGCCTTTGTATTAACTTGGATGGAAATGGAACACATTATTCTTAGTAAAGCATCACAAGAATGGAGAAGCTAGAATCCTATGCCCTCAATACTGATATGAGGACAATTAATGGCCTGGTACATGGTGGGGGGTGGGGGAAGGGGAGAGCAGAGAGAGGGAAGGAGGGAGAAGGTGGGGGGGGGTCTTGGTATGTGACACATCTTTTGGGGGCTGGGCACAATTGTAAGAGGGACTTTACCTAACAAATGCAATCAATGTAACCTGGTTGTACCCTCAGTGAATCCCCGAAAATAAAAAATAAAAAAAAGAGACGAAAAAAATAAGGAAAAAAAAGACTTTTTTGGGGTACTTTAATGTATTTTTTTTTTTCAAAAAATTTATAGTGAGAAAAATAAAAGGATCAATTTTAGGGGAAAAAAGGCATTGGACTCCCGGATCTCTTCTGGTTTTCAAGTCTAGGGAATCATTAACATAAGTGAAGAAAATTTCTTTACAGTGGTTTTGGGTCCCATACCCCATGCCCCATTTCTTCTATTTTGTTGAAATAAATAAAGTCCTTGCCCCGCCCGAGCCAGACATTTGCTGTAAGTAGTGAAGGGTTGACTTGATAGGAAGCACACTTGTCTCCGGCACTGTCTGGTCCGACTTGCTCTTTCCCTTTCTTTCTTACTGTGGAAGTACAATCGAATGAGAGGGCAGAGATGATTGATTAGTTCAGAGAAGCCCTTGATAGGGAGAAGGGAGCTTTGCTTTTCAAATGCATAAAATATATCCAGAAATGCCTCCAAGTAATTTCCCTGTTGCCTTGGGAATAAGAAATTCTATTGCCAGATCTTTTGTTTGGTGTGAGCGCTTGAAGGTGGGGGGATATTTTTCTGGAAGTTAGTGAATTACTCCTGTGTCCTTGACCTCTGTGTTCAGTGACTTTGCCTTTCTGTTTAGAGCAGGGGTTCCACAGTGTTTTTCAACCTTTTTAATCTCATGGCACACTTGAGCGTATAGTTAAACTTCTGAGGCACACTTAAATTATGTTGATTAAAAAAGAGAAAGAAAAATAATATGCTTACTGTGCTTTGAACTTCTTTAAAAACTAATTTAATAAATGTTCTTTAAACATTTTCATAGCACACCAGAGATCTGTGCCGCAGCACACTGGTTGAAAATCCCTGAGATAGCAGTTGTCAGGGTGAGGGTGTCGAACAGTGGAGGTGGCTCTTGTTTAGATGCGTCCCTTCTCAGCCCGCCACCTTGGGCCAGAAACTTCACTCAGGACTATACGAGTGGGAGGGTGAGCAGACTGCCTTTGATTAAGTCTCTTCTGTTCTCTGAGAAGCCTCTGTTTTTCCACCAGTAAGTTGAGGCAGACGAATCTATAGCTATTCTTCTAATTCAAAGATTCTGTTTTTTTAACATAAGAAGTACTGGTAAAATAGGCTCAATTTGAGTGATGATTTTGAAGGATGTAATTGTGTAGATAACCCATTCTGTGTCATTGGGGGTAGATTATTTGAACGTAACCTGTGAGGAACATACTCTGAGGGGGATTAGCGTCCTTTCACTGTGAACAACATTTGGACAGTCATCTTTAGGGTGTTAAAAACAGATTAAAATCAAGGTGCCTGTGGCTCAGTTGTGTAGGGCGCCGGCCCCATACAAACCCTGCCCTGGCCAAACTGCATCAAAAAATAGCTGGGTGTTGTGGCAGACGCCTGTAGTCCCAGCTACTCGGGAGGCTGAGGCAAGAGAATTGCCTAAGCCCAGGAGCTGGAGGTTGCTGTGAGCTGTGTGACGCCACGGCACTCTACTGAGGGCGATAAAGTGAAGACTCTGTCTCTATAAAAAAAAAAAAAAAAATCTAGATATCTGTTTCTGATTCCCATTCTGGCTCTCATTTTTAGCTGGGTGACTTTAGGCAAGAATATAACTTTTCTTAATCCCAATTTCTTCATTTGTTACAATGCAAAGAAAATGCCTATCCTGAAGATGAGGCGTCATGTGTGAAAAACACCTAGCGTACCCCCTGGTGCATGGTAAGTACTTAGTGGTAGCTGGAATTTTCTACTGGAAAATCCATAAGGAGTCTCAGAGGCCACAATACCTTATGGGGGAAAATAGGACCATTTGTTGTGCAAGCAGACCAGGTGGGGCGAGCTGGAGGAATGCGAGTACACACGGGTTGCACCTTGGTGTGATGAAAGGAGGGCACCCGTGTCAGGCTGTGGGCAAGGTGGGTGATGGAGAGAAGCCTGGCAGCGAATGGAGAAGGCCCTCTCAGGGTGCCTCTGCGCAGACCTGCTCGGATGCCTGGGCTCCTGGTGCTGGCCTGCCTGCCTTCCATACAGCGGTGCGCGGCTGCTGGGAGGGGAGACTTGTGCTTCTCATGCTGGCTGGATGTCCTGCAGGCCAGGGTAATAAGATGCCGCTTACTTCGCAAGCACACGTGTTTCACAGGAGCTTTATGGGGAAATCTCCAGAGCACATTTTGGTTCTTACCCTTGGATCTTAAGGGAAAAGATAGTTTATGTGAAAAGTTTTAGATTGAAAGTTGGTGTAAGAACATCTCCTTCCTTACTCTTTCTTGCTTTGGTGTTCGGGTGAGCCTTATATGAGTCATGTCAAACTCCCTCCCAGCGGTGGGAGTTTGTGCATTTACCAAGTACTTGGTTTACGTTGAACATCAGTGGGCACCGGCCGGAAAACAGCCATGTGCCAGAAGTTGTACCCGGGCACAAGGGCCTGGCCGTTCCCTGGGAAGCGGGCTGTGTGGTAAATAATCGTCCTCTGTAAGGCACTATGTAGACCGTGAGGAAATTTATTACTCATCTTCCTAATTGTTTCCAGAGCTGGTGTTCTTAATTTTATTTGACCGTGCTATATGCCCTTTGGCATAAATAGTCTGTAGAATTATTTTGAAATGGTCAGACCAGGGCTGTTGATGTCATATCTGAGTTCAAATACTGTGCTATGTTCTAGCTGTGCGGCTGTGAACAAACTACTAACTGGAGAGGCTCGGTGACCTTTGCCAACCACTCTGTGCCTCAGTTTCTTCACCTGCAGAATGGGGGACTGGCACTACCTACCTGCTAGTGTTGTGGCCATACGTGTGAAGGGCTTAGCAGAGTGCCTGGCCGTTGTAATGGCCAGTTCTTGGCAAGTGGCAGTTTGTTCAAGGTTAGTTGTGATGCAGATAGATGGATCTATCCTGTTACATCACATCGTCCAGTTTATTATGTATAGTTTTATAACATCATTGTTCCCTGAGTTGTTTAGCTCTTCCAAGTGGCAACCTATTACATTATGCAACAAATTTCAAAAAAAATCACCTTTGTCAATGTTACTTTTAATCTCATTGGGAAAAGTCTATTAGTTGGGAGGCTGTCAAGCTCTTACAATGGCAGATATAAGTTTTCTAAAATTATTATTTTCACTTGGAAGATCAGCTTTTCTCTTTGGCCACAAATGCTGTCAATTGTTTATCTTGCAGTGAGTGATAAGCTCGATTGTTCGTTTTTTGAGAATGACTGTTAAATACTCAAGTCTAAAATATGGTAGCTTGCCCATCATTTGTCCTTTCTTTCTTTTTTTAAAATTTGAGGCAGAGTCTTACTCTATTGTCCTGGGTAGAGTTCTATAGCATCATCATAACTCACAGCAACCTCATACTCCTGGATTCAAGTGATCCTCTTGCTGCAGCCTTCCAGATAGCTGGGACTACAGGCACACACCACAACGCCTGGCTATTTTTCCTATTTTTAGTAGAGATGGAGTCTTGCTCTTGCTCAAGCTGGTCTCTAACTCCTAAGCGCAAACAATCCACCCAGCTCAGCCTCCCAGAGGGCTGGGATTATAGGCACGAGGTACCTTGCTAGCCATCCTTCATTCTTTCAAGTAAAGGTGGTACTGAATGCAAAACGTGGCTTCAAGTAGCTATCAACTCAATAACATGAGTGATTTTTCTCTAGACAACATTGTATTTTGTCTGTTGACGTACTTCATACCTACTTCCCATGTTCTTACATGGGCTATTAAAAAGGTGTGCCCTCAAGGGTTGAAATTTTTTTTTTGAGACAGAGCCATAATCTGTCACCCTGGATAGAGTGCTGTGGCATCACAGCCCATAGCAACCTCTAATTCCTGGGCTTAAGTGAGTCTCTTGCCTCCGCCTCCCAAGTAGCTGGGACTACAGGCGCCTGCCACAAGGCCTGGCTAATGTTTGTTTAATTTTTGTTTGTTTGTTTTGTTTCTTTTGAGACAGAGCCTCAAGCTGTCACCCTGGGTAGAGTGCTGTGGCATCACAGCTCACAGCAACCTCCAATTCCTGGGCTCAAGCGAGTCTCCTGCCTCTGCCTCCCAAGTAGTTGGGACTACAGGCGCCCACCACAACG
>CAUYON010088224.1:0-33664 GCA_963573935.1 Arctocebus calabarensis
GTGGTTGTAAGTTGTTAGTTTCATTTCCTGGGTTTCTATATGATTCCAAATGTCTATGTCTCTATTTTTGTGCCAGTACCATGCCGTCTTGACCACTATGGCTTTGTAGTACAGCCTAAAGTCTGGAACGGTGATACCCCCAGCTTTGTTTTTATTACTAAGAACTGCCTTAGCTACGTGGGTTTTTTCTGGTTCCATATAAAACGCAGAATCATTTTTTCCAAGTCTTGAAAGTACGACATTTTTAATGTTCAGTTTTCAACAAAAAGGATAGGCAAAGAGATAGGAAAGTGTGACACATACTCAAGAAAATAGCAGACAATATAAACTGTCTCTGAATGTCCCCAGATTTTGTATTTAGCAAACAAAAATTTCAAATGATCACTATAGATATGTTCAAAGAACTATGTTTAAATAAAATTAATAATAAATCAACATAGAGACATTCTAAATAAGAAGATAAAAATATCTTAAAAATAGAAGCTTTAGAGTTGAAAAAGTACAATTGCAACAAAAAGTGTACTGGAAAGAATCAACGAACTTGTAGGTAGAATAATAGAAACTATCTAGTCTGAAGAACAGAGGGAAAAAATGATTGACCTTAAAGACCAGTGGGACAACATCAAACCAAAAGATGAATAATGAAAGTCCCAGAAGTAGGAAATATGAGAAATGGAGTAGAAAAAAATGGAAAAAGTAATGGCCCCAAAATTCCAGAATCTGTTTTTTAAAAACAAACAAAACTATTTATATATATTCAAGAAGTTCAACTAGCTTCACATAGGATAAATACAAAGAGATCCATACCTAGACTCATCATAAACAAATAATCATAAGTGAGGAAAAAATGACTCATAAGTAAGAAAAAAATAAGCAATAATGTGAGTAACAGCTGACTTCCCACAGAAAACAATGGAAACATATACACAAAGTGCTAGAAAAACTGCTAAGAGTTTTTCCAGCAAATCTCCCTTCAAAATTGAAAATAAAATAAAGACATTTCCACATGAATAAAAACAGAAGAATTCTTTGCTAAATCTTGCAAATACAGAATGTGCCAAAAAATGTAGACACATTTTAAAGAAGGAAAAAAGTATATTAGCATTGTAATACTCAAAATCTACCGATAACAAAAGATGAATACAATGTTTTACTTCTGTAATTACATGAGGTGCTCAAAGAGGTCACCATCAGCATCCAGACACTTCTGGTTACACTGAACTACTACTTGGGCAATGCTGACCAAAATGTCCACCTGTATCACAGTGCACACCGTTTCAGTTTCTTCCCAAAATAACACCAGAGTAGCCCGTTTTCTACGGCACATCACATCTTTTAAGGTCCCCCACTGGTAGAAGTCAAGGGATGTTAAGTCAGGGAACGTGGGGGACACCTCTTCATCCTGTCCACTGTCCTGGCATTGTCAGCAGGGTCAGCTCTCCTGTGCATGTAACAATCTTGGGATGAAAACTTTCATTTCATTAATTATGCATCCTATGCCTGTTCTGCTAATTCCTGTCTCACGCACACACTGTTAGGTAGACTCTGTGATGAGCGTGTAAGCTGCTCCAACAGCACAGCGGAAGTAGTGGGCCTTGTTGTCAAGCAAGGCCTCCCAGACCTTCCTTTGTGCACATCACACACAGCACTACGGATCTCACACTTATCCCGAACGCAGGCAGTTATTCGGCTTGTTGGAGGCTCTGCTCCATATCACACTTCCATTGTCATTGAACATCCAACATCCTCGAATTTCAAATACCGCTTCAAAATGGTCTTGTGCTCCTCAAACAGCAACTATGTTGCTACCATTTTCCTGGACAGTGCCTGTTGCGTGGTGATGCTGCATTCATTCAATTAGTGCCACCTTTTGAGCAAACATCATGCTACACATTCCTAGCATGATTCAATTCAACTTCAAAAGTAATACATAGATAACATCTCTAAAAACGAGGGCACATTTTTCGGCACTCCCCATGTATTGTAAAATGAATAAATCCAGATACAAAAGACCACATGTATTTCATTTACATAAAACTCAAAAACAGGCAGAGTATATCTGTGAAATTACATCTTATGATATTCACCTTAAGGAGGTATTAGCTATCAAGGGCCATAAGGGGAATTCTAGGGCACTGGTTACACAGTTATCTTCATTTGTGATGCCGGCACACCTTTGTATATGACGCTTCCTTCAATTAAAGTTTACTAAGCCTAATCATTTACTCCCGCTCCTCGTTTTCAATCCCTTTATTGTTTCCCCTTTCCTTCTCTGCCCTTCCTAGACTAACAGAGCCTGTGACCCCCAAGTCCCTGCCTGGCCTGGCCCCTCCTGCTTCCCTAGAGTCTTTGCTCGTCACCTGGTCCCCTAGACACCCTATCTCTGTCCTCTGTGCCTTGCCTCTATCCTGCTTGTCCCTCTCGTCCATAGCCCTCGTTTTAGTCTACTTGGACTCCTATGACAAATTTCCATAACCTGTGTAGCTTTTATTTACTTATTTATTTATTTATTTATTTATTTATTTATTTTTGAGCAGAGCCTCAAGCTGTCACCCTGGACAGAGTGGCATCACGGCTCACAGCAACCTCCAACTTCTGGGCTCAAGCGAGTCTCCTGCCTCTGCCTCCCAAGTAGCTGGGACTACAGGCACCCGCCACAACGCCCGGCCATTTTTTGGTTGCAGCCGTCATTGTTGTTTGGCGGCCTAGGCTGGATTCGAACCCACCAGCTTAGGTGTACGTGGCTGGCGCCTTAGCCCATTGAGCCACAGGCGCCGAGCCCTGTGTAGCTTTTAAACAGCAACAATTTATTTCTCACAGTTTTGGAGTCTAGGGAGCTCAAAATCAAGTCTGTCAGATCCAGTGTCTTGTGAGGGTGGATTTCTTTCTTCAGACATTGCACCTTCTCGTCACATCCTCGTGTGGTAGATGGGGCTGAGTCTCTGACTACAGCATCCTCTATAAGGCACTACTCCCAATCATGAGAGCTCATGAATTAACTCCCAAGGGCCCCACCCCCTAACGTCACCACCTTGGGGTCTGGATTTCAGCATATGATTTTGGAGGGACACGGATGTTCAAATCATAGCAGAGCTGATGAAGTCTTCTTACTCTTTAGTTCAGAGCTCAAGTGGGACCCACGCACCACCCCATCCGAGTCATTCCATTGTGAAGAGCGTTCCTAGTTGCACTCCTTCCTTAAGAACATCACCATGGATTCGCAGCGGCTTGTCTTTCCCCCTGCCTTAATGCCAAGTACTATTTCTGGCATACAGCCAGTATCTGATAATTATCTGCTGAATGAATAAATTAGTAGAGAATAATTGAGCTTATAAAAAGCTTCATTCTAAATAGGGTATATTGTAGAAAGCCGGGACGCCAGCTAAGGAGTTGGGGGGAGGTGTTTACAGGCAACAAGAAGCCATTGAAGGCTTTGGAGAGCATGAGGTGTGTGAGCCGATCTTTGTTTTAGCGGGACCTCTGCGGAGGGGACTGTGGTGAGACGGAAGGAGACCACGGCAGAGTCCAGGGAAGAGGTGGTGCCTGATGGGGGGCAGTGGCCACCTGGGGAATGATAGGAGGTAGCCAAGGTCCCACCTCACCCTAGCTCTCCAGGCTGATGGTGACCTCATAATCACTGCCCAGACCTCCCAGCCTTTAAGGCCAACCCCCAGCTTCTTGCCTAACTCTGCCTTTTGTGTTCACATTGAGAGGCCACTCCCTACCTTGAGTCACCTAGGCCAGCACGCTGAGACAGAGGGATCTAGAAAGTGAGAGGGTGCCAGCCTCCCTCCACCATACACCCGAGACTCCACAATGTCAGAGCCCCCGGAGGACATGAAGCATTTAATGCCCACAGAGAGGAAGTCCACGTGGAGGACAGTGGAGGAGCGGCGGATGTCTGACCTCACCCGTGTGCTGGAGTGGCTGGAGCGGAGGAAGGGGAAGAAGAAACAAGCTATCCAAGTGGGTACTGGTGGGGAGACACTGCCACAGACTCTATTCAGAACTGCTGCAATCAGGGAGAGCGCTTCACTGCCCGGAGACACAAGGCAGGAGGGTTATTACTGACCAACACTGGGTGAGCTAGCGGGGAGAACCAAGGAAGTTAGGGGAGGGATTAGCCCAATCATGCCGCCCCGGGGTTTGCTAACTTGGTGCTTACCAAAGTGAGGGCCCCACGGAGACTGAGAGGCAGGGGTGTTGGTGATGATGATGCTATTTCAAGGGGGTGCCTTCTGGTTCCCGAGAAAAAAACCTTCCTAGGTTGTAAAACTAGCAAGAGGCTGAGGAGAAGATTTATATCTCAAAGGGACAGAGAAAGAATTTACAAGTGTAAGTTTTCTTTAAAAAAAAAAAAATGAATGCTCCAAGTAAAAGGAGGTTAGGGAGAAACCTGACTGAAGTTCAGTCAAGCTGTGGGCATGTTGACCTTATCAGGATTTGAGAAGGGCCGTGGGGCAGTGGCTTGTGGGCGCTCAGTGTTGGCTGGTTGGGGTCCTTCCCACTGTCCCTCCTAGGGTCAGGGTTACAGGGAATGCCTTTCCTGTGGCCTTTGAGAAGGGCCAAGGGGCAGTGGCTTGTGAGCACTCAGTGTTGGCTGGTTGGGGTCCTTCCCACTGTACCTCCTAGGGTCAGGGTTACAGGGAATGTCTTTCCTGTGGCCATCACCCCACTGGATGCCTGTTAATGTGCCTTCTCCTCTCTATCCTGCCCAGGAGGTGGTCTAACCTGCCCTTTCTCTTTTTCTGTAGTAAGCAGCCAAGTGTGTCTCAGTTTTCCCAGAGCTCTACTCTGGGCCCAGATGCAAATTGGGGTCAGGGCTATATTTTATGGCTGAGAAGAGAGACACCACCAGTAAAGTGGAATACAACTTGGTCTCAAACACCCAGCCCCAAAAGCAAAATGTGTGACAAATGGCATTACAATGGACGATGCTCATCTACTTTAACAGGTGTCACTTGTGAGCCAGGCACAGCCAGCACTCCTTGTACAGACATTATTTTTCCAACTTCTCCCAGCCATTATGACTCCCCAGGATTAAAGGATTAGGAAGCTGGGGTGAAGAGAAGATTTTCTACAAGTCACAGTGTTAATAAAGATCAAAGCCAAGGCTCAAACTCAGACTTATCCAATTCCCAACCTCAGGAGCTTTGTCAGGCCAGCCCCCCATAACTACCTCCTTTATACAGTTCAGCACCCCCTGCCTTTCAGGAAAGATCCCTTTCTGTGTAAGTGCTCACTCGTCACTTATGGTAAGAAAGATCTTGACCGCCAGTTCCCCTAGACACACTACAACACATCTGATAAACATATTGCACTTACTGCTAAGGTAATAAGGATTCACACATGGCCTGCTCCCTGCTCAGATTTGGACAGGGGGCCTGATTGCTGAGTTTCTCAGAATTCAATTGAATATCAATCACAGAAATTATATCCACTTCCATGGTAATATATTCAGTTCCATCTCCTTTCACTAGGATTATATGCTAATAATGTTTTAACAGCTTCACCTTATACCTGACTTATACTGTAAATAATTTTTGTCCCAGAGAAGGAACATTTATATTCACATTGAAAATATAATTAAATTGTCAAGTGTCATTACCCTACTCAGAAGCATCTGGAGTTTTAAAGAAACTCTTAAGAAAGAGGGTGATGCATCCGTGGCAGGTCTCAGATGGCAGCAGGTGGCAGGGGGACCCTCCAGTGAAGAAGGTTGGGGGTGCGTACCTGTCTCAGGGTGCTACAGCCTCCTCTCCTCTCTCCTGGCTCAAGCCTGGCCACCAGGCTCTTCCCCCAGTCCAGGCTGCTTATGGCACTACCCCTTAGGATCCATTTGGCATCAGAGAAAAACCCCTGAGGTCCAATGTCTTGGCCACAGAGGCCACTGAATCAATGAATATTGCAATTTCCTTGGGCTTAAGGTATCATCATGTCAATTCCATTCTGTTCCCCCAAATTGGGGGAGGTTTGGGGAAGCTACTCAGGTGACTCTGCTGGGGAGGCTGAGGACTGTGGGGTGGGGTGGGGATGGAGGGTTATCCTGGAGACGGTGGCCTGCTTTCTCCTCTCAGTCCACAAATTCAGCCCTGGCACCGAGTTGCAACCCCTTTCTCCACCAAGCCAAAAAAAATCCAAAGCCAGTCAGCACCACCTTCCTTTGCAGTAGTTTCCCACATGAAGCCCTGGCACAGCTCCCCTTCTCTCGCCCTCCTTCCACCCACATAGGACGTGCCCCCATCCTTCAGGGAGGGCATCACACTTACCTGCGGTCGGTTCATTTATTTCTGACAATGACCTTCTGAGGCAGCTCCTCCTACTACCCACACCTTTCAGACAAGGACACCAAGCCACAGAGAGACAGTACCTTGCCCACGGTTGCTCAGTTGCTCAGCAGCAGGGAGCAGGAATCTCACCCAGACAGTTTGCCCTGGGGACTCTGGCCGGAGCTGCTGTCCCTGGGGCCCCCCAGGCAGCACACTCCTAGTTAGAGTTCCCTGGGGGTGCTGACATCCCCACCTCTACCCCCTAAAGACTGGGCAGGGTGCTCCCAAGTGGGCCGCCCTCGTGTGCCCCCCTCAGGACTCCTGAGATTTCCAGTGAGTCCACCCTCTCTTCCTCCACTGTAGAGCGGGTAGGCCGGGGCCAGGCCACGCACAAGGACTCAGTTCAGGACGGAATGTGCTCAGCTGCTGGACAAGTCACAGAGAGCAGCGAGGGGAAGAGAAAGGCAGCATGAATCGTGATACCACTCTGAAAAGACAGATGTGTGGGGAGGGATGAGGAGACGAGGGGCAGAGGCGAGAAAGCCCCAGAGGTCTGAATCAGCAAGACCTGCTCCAGAAAGGCCAGCCTTCCTGAGGTTCCAGACTGGAGGGCAGGACGGGGAAGTCACCGCCAGAAGGGCCACTTGCAGCAAAAGGAATTCCTCCCAGGCTAGGGAGGGTGTGGAGGGTGACAGGGAGCCTGTGATGGACCCCAGGCTGGAGAGGCACAAAACCAGACCTGATGTTTAGGTCATTGTGGGAACAGTGACAGGGACACCAGGGTGTGTCTGGAGGCAGAGGGACGGTAAGGAGACATGGGGGCTAAAACCGTCTTTTTAGGGGGATAGAGGAGGTGCTGTCCCCAGAGGGGCGGCAGCAAGGCTCTGCTCCCATGTCTTTTCTGAAGCAAAAGAGCAAGATGACAGCAGTCCCTAAGGCAAATAAGGAAGAAAAGAAGGTCAAAAGCATCCTGAAAATGCAGGCGAAGAAGCAGGGAGCCAGCAGCCAGGCTGAGGCCACTGAGCAGGTGACGCCCTGCAGCCCAGCCCACTGCCCTGGGGATCTCCCTGGGGAGGGGTGGCCACTCCTCTCCTGCCACCTGCATGCCCCTGCCCCACCCCCACCTGTCCCCCCAAACCCTACATCCCCGTCATAGAGTTTTGCTGTCCTTAAGTGCTGCCTCTCTTCCTGCCCACTTTTATCCCCCAGGCCACTCAGGAAGGCCATTTGAACAATGAGAACACCATGGCCCAGCAAGGGGGTGCCTCCCTCTGAGATCTGGGGGGTAAAGTGGGGTGTTAGTGGGCAAGCACCCCTGGCCAGGCCACGCACCTCTGCAGCCTCTCCCAAGACCCCCCAACACTAGTCTTTGTTGCCTTTGCCTGTCTTTCAGCAAACCCTTGAAATCACTGGGGGGTGGGGTGGGGAGGCCTATTCAGACCCTGTAATAGGGGGTTGCTTCTCTCCTGCTCCCTCCAAGGTCTCGAGGCAAAGCTCCAAGAGGGAAGGACGGGCCCACGGAGTACAACAGAAGGGGACGACTCGCCTCAGCCTAGTCCCCACCACCTACACCAGGGAAAGTCACAGGAAATCCGGTAAGGGAAGAGCCTTGGCCCAGGAACACCAGAGTTGCCCTCCATAACCCCCTTCTCTCAAAGCGGCCAAAAGTTCAAACAGTTCCTAGGGCAATAGCATCCACAGCCCCCATCCACTGTGTGCAGAGTTCAGAGACCCACGGGTGGAGGCTCTTCAGGGATCACACCAGGGGTCATGCCCGGCAAGCTGGGTGGCTCCTGAACAGGAGACAAGGGGCTGTAGAGGTTCTGTCCACCCTGGGTGTTCTCAGGAAGCCAGCATGACACATCCCAGGTTCCTGGAGCCATTCTGGTAATGTCAACCTCATGAGCTCCAAGATGTCTAACTAATTCATACGCTGTGACAAGGTCAGTTACACCTGCTGGCCAAACCTGCCAAGGGTTGCTCACAACTGGGAACTGGTAGGCTCAGGTTGTGCGAGGTCCTCTAATCCAAAGGCTTTGGGTTCGGATCCTGGCTTATCACTTATAAGGAGCTCGGCACTACGTATTCCTGGGCATGTCACCCTGTCTCTGCGGCCAGTTTCTCCATCCGTAAAATGAGAACATCATCACGTAGGAGGATTTAGCAAAATGCGGCTCCCAATGCACCTCTCCTGGTGCAGAAGAGCCACTCAACAGCTGTTAGTGGCTATTTTGAAATAAAAATTTTGCTAAAATTTCAGGTGGGCTCTCCCATGGTGTTAGAAAAACATGCATTCCTTGGCCTTGGGACAGAGGTGTATGGTAAAGAGAGCACTGCACAGGATTCCAGTTAAACCAGGGGAAAGGTGGGTAGGAGCCTTAAAGCAGGAAATGCCGGCCTTATATAGAAAATTACTCCCGTGGTACCCAACAAAAAAAAATCCTTCTTTTTTTCCCTTTTCATTTAACATACAAAAGCCATTGTAATCAAACATAGTAGTCATTTGCCTGTCAGACCTAAGTGCAATTGTCTTTAAATGCAGTGTGGGATTGTGGGTTAGATTTGAGAACACCTCTTTAGTAGAAAAACTGGAGATAGCCTAAAAAGGTTCCATAATGTGCCAATGTTAATTTGTTAGTTTTGACACTTGTGTTGTGATCACGTAAGATGTTGCCATTTGGAGAGGCTGGATGTTAACATTCAGGGGAGGGGTGTGAATGGGCACAAAGCAACTCTATTTTCTTTGCAACTTTTTTGTAAATCCACAATAACCTCAAAATACAAAAAGTTAAAAAAAAAAAAAACTAGATTGGCTTCTGCTCCATGGAAAGCTCCGTTAGCTGGCCCAGGTTTGCTGTGACACCAGAGTCACATGTGGCTCTAGTCTTGGTCCTGCTGGGCCCTCGAGCTTCTGTACATCTTACTTACAGTGCATTTCTCGTTCCCCTGCTCTGGGCCAACCTAAACAAGCATAGCCCCATTTCCTTGATTTCTCTCCAGACTTCTCACACAAAGCCTCTGTGTGAGCAAACTTTACCGAAAGTTTGAGGAAAATAGAAGGCAGGAGTTCCAACAGAGAATTTATACAGCAAACTTGAGGTTGATCATGAGACCCCTTTTTCTTCGAAGTCCTTTTCCATTTACCGCCAGGACATTTTCCCTGGGTACACTTCCCTGCAGAGAGTTTCCTCCTGATATTTTTCTCAGTTCCAAGACTGGTACTAGAATGAGACAAGCCAAAAACCCAGGGCACAAAATTCAAGAAGGTGTTCACTCTCAGATGCTGACCGTGTACTCGCATGGACCTGGGAATGACTATCCCCCAAATTTTGTCCCCCAGGCACCTCACTTCCCTGACCCTAGTCCTGTCCTACTCAGGTCTCCTTTGTCCACCCTCTTCCCTCTTCCCTCCCCTCCCACCTTTGCCTTCTAACCCAACACATTCACCACTGGTTTTTTACTTAGAATTCTGTTTCATTTTTCTTGCTGCACTCAATTAGCCTATCAAGACATTTCCCTAAACAAAGTCAGCTCCTTCCCTAAAGAAACTCACACCAGCTGATTAAAAAATGACGTTCCTCTCATCACTCAAAGATGCCAGCAGGGCAGGTCGGCTTGCCAGGCATTTGATGCTCCACAGTCCACCTCTTCTCTTTATCATCCAAGACAAACCCTCCCTGATACAGAGTAGAGAAGCCTGGCCTCTCCTACTACACCACAACCAACGGCCACTGGGGGCAGACGATAGGCCAGCCCAAGTACAACAGGTGCTTTCGTATCTAAGAACCACCTGGGGCGTCCAGACGTGGCACCTAGGACTGAGTCAGACCTGAACCTGGGTACAGTAAGGAGAGCTTCCTGTGCGGCTGGCCTGAAAGGAGTGGGCAGATCTGGATTGGGAGACAAGTTCAAGATAGTTATACATCCACACACGTTAGCTTGAACTGCCACCTGCACTGCTAACCCTGTGTAGCTCCCCTTATCGGCACCATCTCAGGGAATGGCACTGTCCAAACACGGTGGTCCAAGTTGGAATCCAGAGTCTATCCCATGACTTCCTCTCTCTTATACACTTCATGACATAGTTACCAGGTCCTATAAAGCTTTTGAATATCTCTAATCTCCTTCTCTTTCTGTGCATTTCCAAATCCTCTATCTTAGCTTAATGCTGACCCTCTTAGACTAAGAATTTTCAACAGCTTCCAGCCTCTATAGCTGCCACATTGGCATTTCTAACTTATTTGGGTCTTTATACTTAAAGTGAGTTTCTTCCTAATAAAACAAAAGGAAATTAATAAAGCTCCAACAATTAACCCTGAAGAAATGCATAGCTATGAACTAACAAAAGAATTTATATTAATCCTCTTCAAGAAGTTTAAGAAAATAGGTAGACAATTTAATGAAAGAATAAAACAATATTGAACAAATTGAGTTCAATAAGGAAATAGAAACCACAAAAAACTCAAAAAGAAATCCTAAAACTGAAGCACACAATGTATAAACTGAAAATTGTAATAGAGTACTTCAATAGCTGACTCAATAAGAAAACAGAATAATCAGTTAATTCAAAGACATGTCATTTGAAATTATATAGTCAGAGAAGCAAAAAGGAAAAAAAATAATAAAAAAGAATAAATAAAGCCAATGGGATTATGAAATACCATTAAATAAAATAATATGTATTATGGGAGAGGAGAGGAGAAGAGGAAAGAAGAAAGAGACAGACAGTCTAGTAGAAGAAATAATGTCTGAAAAGTTCCCAAATATGGGGAGATATTTGGGCATCCAGATTCATGAGGCCTTGCCTATTAGTAATCACTTTAAATAGAAATGGATTAAATTCTACAGTTGACAGAGTGGCTAAATAGATAAAAAATAAAAATAAAAATAAAAAGAAGATCCAATTATATGCTGCCCACGCAAGACTCACTTTAGCTTTACAGACACATACAGGTTGAAAGTGAAAGGATAAGAAAAGATACTTCACACGAATTGTAACCAAAAGAGAGCAGCAATGGCCAGCTATACTTATATCAGTAAAATAGACTCTAAGTCAAAAACTGTCAGAAAAGGAAAAGAATGTAATTATATAATGGTAAAGGATCAATTCATTAAGAACACAAAACAATTATAAAAATTTACACTCAACATCGAAGCACCTAAAATAAAAAAAAAAAAAAAAGTAACAGAACTGAAAGGAAAAAATAAATAGTGATACAATAATGGTACAGGACTTTAATACCCCACTTGCAACAATGGATAGGTCATCCAAACAGAAAATCAATAAGGACAGAATAAAAGCACAGACCAAATGGACCTAAGAGGTATATGCACAGCATTCCATCAGAATATACATTCTTCCCAAATGCATATAGAACATTCTCCAGGATAGATCATGGGTTGGGCCACAAAACAAGTCTTAACAAATTTGAGAAGACAGAAATCATATCAAGTATTTTTTCTGACCACGATGATGTGAAATAAATATCAAGATAAAATTGGAAAATTTAAAAATAAATTGGAAATTAAACAACACATTCCTAAAAACCAATGGGTCAAAGAAGATGTCAAAAGGTAAATTTAGAAGCTCTTGAAACAAACAAAAATAGAAACACGACATCCCAAAACTCAAAGGATGAAGCAAAAGTAATTTTAAGAGGCACTTGTGTGTGTGTGTGTGTGTGTATAACTACAAATACCTATGTTAAGAAAAACAAAGTATCTGAAAAAGTATAACTTTATACCTCAAAGAACTAGGGAAAAAACAAACCAAACTCAAAGGTAGCAGAATGAAGGAAAGAAAAAGACTAGAACAGAAATAAATGAAACAGTAGGTAAATCAGACCAGATTTGAAAAGACCAATAAAACTAAGAGTTGGCTTTTTGAAAAGCTAAACAAAATTGACAAAACACAATCGACTAACAAAGGAAAAAGATAAAGGACCCAAATAAATAAAATTATAGATGAAAGAGAGGTACAACTGATGCCAAAGAAGTACAGAAGATCCTAAGAGACTACTATGAACAATTATGTGACCCCAGATTGAATAACTTAGAAGAAATGTATAAATTCCTAGAAATATACAAGCTACTGAGACTGAATCATGAAGAAATAGAAAATCTGAGCATATCGGTTACAAGTAGGAAGATTGAATCAGTAATCAAAAACCTTCCAACAAAGAAAAGCCCATGACCTGATGGCTTCACTGGTGAATTCTACCAAGCATTTACAGAAGAATACAAATACTTCTCAATCTTTTCTAAAAAAACTGAAGAGGAGAGTTCTTCCAACTCCTTTTACAAGGTCAGAATTATTTTGATATCAAAGCCAGCTAAGAATACTACAAGAAATGAAAATTGCAGACTAATATCTCTGATGAACATAGATGAAAATATTTTCAACAAAATACTAATAAAGTAAATGCAACACCACGTTAAAATGATCATATACCATGATCAAGTGGAATGTATCTCTCATGTGCAAGGATGGTTCAACATATGCAAATTAATATATGTGGATACTCTACTTTAACAGAATAAAGGATAAAATCATGTGATCATCCATATACATGAACAAAAAGCATTTGATAAAGTTTAACATCATTTCATGGTAAAGACTCTAAACAAATTGGGTGTAGAATAAATGATAAAGCCCGTATGTAACAAGCCCATAGTTAACATTGAACTCAGTGTGTAAAGCCGAAAGCCTTTTCTCTAACATTGGGAACAAGACAGAAGTGTCCACTCTCACCATTTCTATTCAACATAAGACTGGAAGTCGTACCCAGAGCAAGGAGGCAAGAGAAAGAAATAAAAGGCATTTAAAGTGGAAAGGGAGAAGTAAAAATTGTCTTTGTAGATTGTGTGTTCTTAAATAGAGAATATCCTTAAGATGCTAGTAACAAATTATTAGAATTACTAAACAAATTTATTAAAATTGCAGGATACAAAATCAACATATAAAAGTCAGTTCTGTTAATTTACGCTGACAACGAACTATCTGAAAAAGAAATAAAGAAAACAGTCCAAACAGTAGCACCAAAAAAATTAAAACTTAGGAATAAATTTAACCGAGAAAGTAAAAGATCTGTACACTGAAAACTGCAACATGTCGATGAAAGAAACAGAAGAAGACGAAGTAAACAGAAAGATATCCCATGTTCGTGGATTGAAGAATTAATATTGTCAAAATGTCATTCTATCCAAAGCAATCTATAGATTCAGTGCAATGCCTATTAGCATTCTAATCACATTTTGTTCACAGAAATAGAATAAAGCAATCCTAAAATTCCTATGAAACCACAAAAGACTTTAAATAACAAAAGCAATCTTAAAGAAAGAAGAACAAACCTAGAAGCACAACATTTCCTGATGTCAAACCATGAAAGAAAGTGATAGTAATCACAGTAGTTTGTTACTGAAATCAAAACAGAAACATAGACAATGGAATAGAATATGGAGCTCAGAAATGAATCTCCTTATATTTTGTGAGTGGATCAAGAATACACACGCTCTTCAACAAATTGTGGCTTAAAAATTGGATGTCCATCAGAGGAGTAGGGCACAGGCCCCATATACCAGAGGTGGCGGGTTCAAACCCAGCCCTGGCCAAAAACTGCAAAAAAAAAAAAATTGGATGTCCACATGCAAAAGAATGAAATTGGGCCGCTATTGTACACCACCCATAAAAATTAACTCTAAATGTACTTCAACATGAGATCTGACCTGTAAAACTCCTAGAAGAAAACACAGGGGAACACTTCACATTGGTATTGG
The DNA here is from genome assembly GCA_963573935.1 of Arctocebus calabarensis. Lineage (NCBI taxonomy): Eukaryota > Metazoa > Chordata > Mammalia > Primates > Lorisidae > Arctocebus > Arctocebus calabarensis. The sequence goes on from CAUYON010088224.1 coordinate 14,046, forward strand.
CAGTGATTTGGGGTTTATGACAAAAGCACAGGTAACAAAAGCAAAAATAAATAAGCAGAGCTACATCAGAATGAAAATGTTGACGAGGAGGCAGCCTGGCCCATCAGAAGCAGCCTGTACAGGCCGCCTTCGCTCAAAGGCTGCAGGTGCCAAGTGGACGTGCACCTTCAGATCAGCCGTCTAAGAGAAAGCATTGCGAATAGAAAAACGCAACGCGCCTAGAATGAAGGACAGGGAAGAGAGGAGACCCACTCTGCGGTTTGGAGGGACACAGAAGATGAGTGCACCGGCAGAAAGGCTCAGAGGGGAGAGTCCTGGATCTCCCCCAGGATCGCTGGCGTCTGATCTGAGCAGCAGGAGCGGCCCTCCACTGCGGAAGGCAGCGGGGCGACCGGGCAGCAGCATTGCCATGGAGAAAGGGCACGGTGGGGACTCCCTGGCTCGCCAACCCTCTGGGCACTGTGGCTGGCAAGATTTTAAAATCCTGGACCCAGAGCACTGTCTGTATCCGGAGGTCAGATCCGTTGCTGCTGCCTCCCTATCACCCCCACCCCCACCCCGGGAGCAAGAGCCGAGGCCGGCACTCTGGTAAGTCTTGTGGCCGCGAGCTGTGCAGCCCCACTTGCCACGGGTTGGGGGTGGCGGGGGGGGGGATGTGTTGGGCTAACATTCACTGCCACCTGTTGACGTGGGCAGGGCTGTGCTCTAGCCATCTCACTGCCAACAAACACCATCGCCCGAGGATCCGAAAGAGGCAGCCCTCTGGCTGGCGCCCACCGCGCCGGAGTGGGTGGAGGGTGCGCTCCAGCTGCCATCGGCGCTGTGGATCGCCGCCGCCAGAGGGCGCAGATGGGGCTACGCCCCAGCCCACCGAGGCTGACAAACGCTGCTGCCCGGCATGGAGCAGCTCTCAAGCCAGCTGGGACTGGCGATGGCCATTGCTGACGGAACTAGGTGGGCATTCACTCACTCTGCAACACGGGACTGCCAGTTACAACAGGGGAACAGTAAGGCAGAACACGGGAGAGCAGGGGTGGTAAACGGTCACAGTGCACCTGCTCGTCTCGTGCCGGGTCAACCCTCCAGGGCCGGACGCAAGCGCCGCAGCGGGGACCTCTCCTCGCTAAGGAGGCCAGTGCCCAGCAGAGGTGAACAGGGGCACCGCGAGCTTACCTGAGGAGCTGAGAGAAAGTATCTCAGATGAGAAGGAATCAGAACAAGAGCTCGGGCAACGTGAGAACGAGCTCGTCTGAGGCCGCCGGAAGTTTAGAGCAGATTTTAAGCAATGGGCTCCAACCTAATTTCAAAGTGTCAGAGATGAAATTCAGAAGGTGGATGACAAATGAGAGAAGTAGCATTGAAGAGGAAGTTGAAAACCAACACAATGACAAAAACAACTTTCCAAGATGTGAATGGAAAAAAAATGAAACACTCACTAAAAAGATAGATGACATTGAAAAAGACATAATAGAATTTTAGGAAATGAAAGAGTGATTTAGGGTATTTCAAAAACACAGCAGAAAGCTTCAGCACCAGGCTACACAAAGGAGAAGAAAGAATTTCAGAGATTAAAGACAAGCTTTTTGAACTAACCCAGTCAGTCAAAGATGCAGGAAAAAAGCCAATATGTGAGTTATAGGTATCCCGGAGGGAGAAGGTAAAGCAAAAAGCATGGAAAACATTCAAGGGAAGTACTGAAGAAAATATCCCTGGTATCTCCAGAGAGCCAGATATCCAAATGCAAGATGGTCATCCAGTACTAGGAAGATTCATAGCATAAAGGTTATCTCCCAAATACATAGTCATCCACCTGGCCAAAGTCCAAATGCAGGGAAAAAATTCCACACCCTACAAGACGAAAGTATCCACTGACCTGCAAAGGAAGATCCACATGCTGTCAGCAGACTTCTCTAACAAGCCCGGAGGGGTTAGGGCCCATTTTTAATCTTCTTAAGCAGAAAAATTGCCAGCCAAGAATTTTGTATCCTGCAAAACTAAATTTCACAAATGATGGAAAAATAAAACTTTTCCAGACAAGTAAACACTAAGGGTATTTGTCACTATTAGACCTGCCCAACAGGGAATGCTCAAAACTGCACTATACAGGTAACAGCATGATAGACATCCTCCAGTGGAAAAGCACCCCAAGGCTAAAGCTCACAGCTCTGATAAAACAACAGCACAAGGAGGAAAACAAACAAGGTATCATCCAACATGATGAACAGATGTCAGTACTAATGCTGAAAGTGAATGGTCTCAGTGCCCTCCTTAAAAGACACAGACCAGCTGAATGGATGGAAAAACACACCACAAGTATATTCTGTCTCTTAAAAATGCTTCTAATTCACAAGGACTTACATGGACTCAAGGTAAAGGGATGGAAAAAATATTCCATGCAAATACAAACCCAAAGTGAGAAGGTATAGACGTTCTCACGTTGGGAAAAATATACTTTAAATCAACAACAGTAAAAAAAAGAAACAAAGATAGTCATTATATGATGGCAAAGGGAGAAATTCAGCAAGAAGACATAACAACCCTAAATATGTATGTAGCTAACACAGGAGCACCCAGATTTATAATGCAAATTCTACTAAATCTAATCAAAGGAAAAAAAAAAACAGTAGCATCATCATTTCTGAGGACTTCAACACCCCACTGACCTCACTCCACTGACTCCTCACTGAAGTCGGTGGCAGAAAATAAACACAGAAGCACAGACATTTACAGAACACTCTACCCCCAAACTACAGAATACACATTCTTTTCATCAGGGACAGTTTCCATTATTTCAGTGCTTATCTTAGGGTCTGCGGTACATGTCTGTAAGTCACTGCAGATTACTTTCACTCTCCATGGAGCATATGCATAAGAAACTTATCAGAGTTTCCGTATCTCTACTCCTCTCCCAGCCTCCATGATGTTGTTTCCCTGGTATCTTCCAGGGAATCCACACATTATGCTTTTCTACACGTTATAAACCCCACCAATATGTTCTTATTCTTTTTCCCTTGAACAACTATATTTTAAACAGATTTTTGTGTCTGCCCCCATATCTAACACTTCCAGTGCTTTTGATTCTTGCTTGTTGATCCAGATTTGAGTCATTTTCCTTGTACCTGGAGATCTTCCCTTGGTATAATTTGTGGTGTGGGGTTGTGGGTAATAAATTCTTATGGCTTCCTAAAAGGTCTTTATTTTACTTTTGTTGCTGCAAGATTGTTTTGCTGAGTGGAGATTTTCAGATTGACAGCTTTTCTTCTTTCAGAACTTTCATGGTGCACCCTCCCGTCTGCTCACTTGCATCAGTTCCTGGGGAAAGTTGGGCTGTCGCCCTAATCTTCCTTCCTCTTCAATACGTCTTTTCCCTCTGGCTTCTTTTAGGATTTTCCTTTTAAGCAATTTGATTATGATGTGCCTTAATGTTGGCTTCATGTTTCTTGTGTTTGGGGTTTGTTGAGATTCTTGGCTTACAGTTTTTATAAAACTTAGGAAATTTTTTGCCGTTATTTTTTACATTTTTTTCACTCTTCTATTCTCTCTCCTTTCCTTCAGGCATGCCATTTACCACACTTAAATGTCCTACAACTCACTGGGTTTTTAAAACTCTTTCAGTCTTTTCTCTTTGTGTTTCATTTTGCATGGTTTCTGTTGCTCTGTCTTCAAGTTCAGCAATCTTTTCTTTTTCAATGCCTTATATGCTGTTAATCCCACCTGATGGAATTGCATATCAAACCTTGACCTTTTCATCTCTATAACTCCTATTTGGATCATTTTTAATCTTTGATGTCTCTCCTTCATATGCGCATGCCTTAGTGAGCATAATGGAATACATTTAAATTCCTTTTTAGTTATCTGTGTAGTTTTCTTTCCCAAATGTGCTGATCATAGTACCCAGCTGAGATGAGCCTTTGCATAACTCTGCAGTTTTCTGTGTGGCTTTTTCTCCTGTTATTCTAGCTGATTCTACTCTCTCTCCTTAACCCAGAGGGACTGCTAAGGTCTGCATACTTGTGCTGTAATCCTGGAAGTATCTTCCACCTGTAAGCTGGGGCGATTGTGGGATTCAACTTGTTTCTTTTCCTTCACTCAGAGATCACTGCCTTATGTTGCCTGCTATCTGTGTCTGAAAACTGCTGTTCATACAACATGCCCAGTTCTTTGATTGCTTAAGGAGGAATGATAAATCCAGTTGCTATTATCCCATCTCAACTGAAGGCAAAAGTATCAAACTGGCCTTTCGAAACCATAGGCCTGATTGAATGTAATGGCAAGTTACTAACAAATTTTAAGAAGGAAATTGCCGAGTTGGATTTGAACGTTAGAATGGTTACTCTGGTTATAAGCTAGTAAAAAATCTAGGAATTACCACTAGAGTCTTCTTTACAAAGTCTTTCCCCAGGCCAATAGCTTCAAGTGTTTTCCCCACATTTTCATCAAGGATTTTTATTGATTTGTACCTTAAATTTAGATCTTTTATCCATCTTGAATAAGTTTTTGTACGTGGAGAAAGGTGCATGTCCAGTTTCAGTGTTGTACACGTGGTTATCCAGTTCTCCCAGCACCACTTATTGAATAGGGATTCTTTCCCCCAGTGAATGCTCTTGTTTGATTTATCAAAGATCAAGTGACTGGGGCAGCACCTGTGGAGTGGAGCACCGGCCTCATATACCAGAGGTGGTGGGTTCAAACCTGGCCCCGACCAAAAGCTGCAAAAAAAAAGATCAGGTGGCTATAAGATTTTAGTTTCATTTCATGATTTTCTATTCGATTACAGATGTCTATGTCTCTATTATTGTGCCAATACCATGCTGTTTTGATAACTATGGCCTTGTAGTACAGCCTAAAGTCTGGTAGGCTAATGCCCCCAGCCTTGATTTTATTACTAAGAATTGCCTTAGCTATACAGGATATTTTTCTGGTTCCATACAAAAGGAAGAATTATTTTTTCCAAGTCTTGAAATTACGTTGTTCGTATTTTAGTAGGGATGGCATTGAATCTGAGAAAATATGAGTGACCATGTCCCAGGGAAACACAAGTCAAAGTAAGTGGTCCTGAGGTGGCTGGATTTGAGTTTGGTTTTATATATTTCATGGAGGCAGGAGTTACAGGCAAAAACATAAATCAGTATGTGGATTGTGGTATACATTGGTTCAGCCTGAAAAGGTTAAATATCTTGAAGTGAGAGGCTTACAGGTCATAAGTGGATTTAGAGATTCTTTAAATGGCAATTGGTTGAGAGAGTTAAGCATGCTTTAAAAATTTGGAGTCAGTAGGAAGGATGCTGAAATTTAGACAATGCAGCCAGTCATCTGTCATGTGATTCCATGCCAGCAAAAAAAAAGATCTGTTTAACTTGAGGTTATGGCCTGTGTGGCATGATTTAACCCTTGTCTTGCATGGCCTTGGTTCTCATTTATAATGTGATATCTTTGCCACAAAGAGTCTGTTTTGTCAGTCTTATGATGTCTATCTTAACCTTAATATTGGTCAATTGTTGTGTCTAAACTCCAAGAGGGAGGGGATAATGTCTGACCTTGCTTTCTATCTTGGACAGAAACACAGTTTTGGCATTTTTCTGGGGTCCCTTTGGCTAAAAAGGGGGTCTAATTCAGTTAGTAGGTGGATTTCAAACATTTTTGTTTTATAGCACAGATCCGAGATTTTTTTTTTTTTTTTTAAGACAGAGTCTAAAGGTATCACCCTGGGTAAAGTGCCATGGCATCATATCTCACAGCAACCTCCAACTCTTTGGCTCAAGTGATCCTCTTGCCTCGGTTTTTCTATTTTTAGTAGAGATGAAGTCTTGCTTTTGCTCAGGCTGGTCTCAAACTTGTGAGCTCACGCTATCCACCTGCCTCTGTCTCCCAGAGTGCTAGGATTACAGGCATGAGACACTGTGTCCAGCCAATTGTTTTTTTGAGACAGAGTCTCACTCTGTCTCCCAGGCTGGAGTGCAGTAGCATAGATCACAGCAACCTCAAACTCCTGGGTTCAAGTGATCCTCACAGATACCCACCACTCGGTCTAATTTTTCCTTTTTTAGTAGAGATGGGGGTCCCACTTGTGCTCAGGCTGGTCTCAAACTCCTGAGGTCAAGCAATCCACCCTCCTTGGCCTCTCAGAGTGCTGGGATTATAGGTGTGAGCCACCACACTCAGATCCAGGATCTTTGGCAGACTGTGTAGAAAGCACAATGTCTGTGTCCCATTTTAGGTGATCACTATTTAATACGAAGTTATAGGCTATACCCTTGGGTGGATTCACCACTGTTTGCATATAATTAGTAGAGAATCAATCCTTCCACATCCCAGCATCAAATTTAGTATCTGAAACTATCAAAAACCATCCTCTCCTTCTGTATTCTTTCTCCAATTAATGACACTTCCATTTCCCCAGTTGCCGAGGCCAGAGACTATAGGGTGACCTTGAGCTCTTCCCCTCCCTCACCTACATTTCAAAATTAACAAGTTTGGGTCCGGGCACAGTGGCTCACACTTATAATCCTAGCACGCTGGGAGGCTAAGGAGGGTGGATTGCTTGAGTTTAGAAGTTCATGACCAGCCTGAGCAGGAGCAAGACACCATATCTACTAAAAATTGAAAAAAAAAAAAAAAAACTAGCTGCGTGTGGTGGCAAGTTCCTATAGTCCCAGCTACTTGGGAGGCCGAAGCAGGAGGATCATTTGAGCCCTGTGACACCACGGCACTCTACCCAGGACAAGTAAGACTCTGTCTAAAAAAAAAAATCAAGTTCTATGTGTTTTTTAAATCTCTCTCAACTCTGTCCCTCCAGCTGTATCCCCATTCTAAATGTCTAGATTTAGATGCTTCTTGCCTGGATGAATTCAGTAAACTGAATTCTCAGTCCTGCATCACTCACTGCCTCTCACATCATCCGCTCAGGCCACAATCCTTGGGTCATGCTGGACTCTTCTCACTCCTCTCCTTATCCCACGCCTGTACCTGAACCAACCGAAAGTCGCTGACCTTCAAAATCCCCGGAATCCCACACACCTCACTGACCTCCCCACCACTCCCTCAGTCTGAGCCACTGGCATCTTTTCCCTGGAAACACGTTCTCTAACTAGCTCGTCTGCCTCCACCCATGCCCTCTGTAGTCTGTCACCAGCTCAGCAGCAGAGGAATCAATGTAAATCATATCGTACCATGTCCCTCTGCCGCTCAGACCCTTGCAGTGGCCCCTGCGTCCCTCATCCCAGTGGCGCCCAAGGCCCCTCGCCAGCCCTGCCTGCTCTGTCCCCCAGCCACACCGCCTCTTTGTTCTCTCCTCACAGGCACCGGGCCCTAGCTTACTGGCCCCTCTACCTGAGATGTCTGCTCCTTTTGCTCAGATGCCACCTCCTCAGTGAACCCTGCCCAGATGGCCCCAGTTGACGTTGCAACCCCAGCTGACCACTCTGGATCTCCTGGTCCCACTCTGTTTTATCATTTTCCCATAGCACGCACTTTCCTCTAGCATGCTTTACAATGTTTTTGTTATGTTTATTGCTTTATAACCTATTTCCATCCTTTGGATACAAGGTCCATTAGAACAGAGGTCTTTGTCTCAATTGTTCACTGATGTAGCCCAAGTGCCTGTTACAGCACCCTGGACAGAGTGAGCACACGTTAAGTATTTGCTGAATGAATGAACTGCTGCCTGGACAGCAGGGAGCCTGGTCGCCCTGGATGCACGCTGGTCAGGCAGTCTGTCCATCTTGTGCATCCCTCCCTTCCCTGGTCCTACCACACTGTACCCCAGAGTTCAACAGCACTATTTGTAGTTCCCCACAAATGCCACAACTAGTTCACATCTCTGTGTCTTTGTGTGTTTCCCCACCTGGCCAGCTAATCACTGCTGAGGCCTAAATAACTCACTACCCTCCTTTGAAGCCCTTTCTAAGCTCTGAGAACTTCCGCATTCTCTCCCCTGTGGCTCCATCCTGAAATCACATTCATTCTCTGTGTATATCATGCCATATTGTCGCCAGTCCCTCAAGGGCAGAGACCAGGATTTGTTTATTTTTTTATCATGAGGGACTGCACATTGTAGCTGTTCTATAAATGAGTGAATAAATGGATGAGTAAGGAGATGATGAATGAATAAAAAAATAAACAAGTGTGGCTCGGCACCTATTGCACGGTGGTTATGGTGCCAGACACATACAGTGAGGCTGGTAGGTTTGAACCTAGCCCAAGTCAGCTAAACAACAATGACAACTACAACAAAAAATAGCCAGGCATTGTGGCAGGCACCTGTAGCCCCAGCTTCTTGGGAGGTTAAAGCAAGAGAATCACTTAAGCCCAAGAGTTGGAGGTTGCTGTGAGCTGTGACTCCATGGCACTCTACCCAGGTGACAGCTTGAGACTCTGTCTCAAAAAAAGAAAAAAAGAAAGACAAGAAAAAGAAAATAAACAAGTGAACAGCTCTAAAATCACCTATGAGCTCAGAGTGGGAGTGGAGAATGAGTCATGCCAATACTGTACACATGGTGTTTATGCCACAATTATAGGACTGGTTGACATTTTAATGATTATTCTGCTAGTAAAAACAGTATCTGGGGCTCCTGACTCTGGTGTAAACTCTTCATCAGCCATTGTTCCTTTGGTACAAAAAAACTGACATATACCATCATAATATTAAAAATAATAATAATAAAAGAGCAGGTGGTGCCTGTGGCTCAAAGGAGTAGGGCGCCAGTCCCATATACTGGAGGTGGCGGGTTCAAACCCAGCCCCGGCCAAAAAAACTTCAAAAAAAAAAAAATACCATCATAATATTGGTGTAATGGAAATGAATTATGCTGTGCTAGAATGTAACTACTTAATTATGACAGTTTCCAATGCACATAATCTGATAGAACAGCTGAATGAATCTTAAAGCCTTGGCTAAGATATACCACCTCTTTATCTAGCAGTAATACTTGTATTAGAAACAGTACAAGTATTACTTCATAAACCTTAGACTTACAATTTCATGCTTAGAACTGATTAGAAATATAAGTTTATTTTTCTGTAACTAAATTCCACTTGGCTCTGGATCCCTTTTATGTTTAAGGGTAGAAAGCTCTGACTCTTACATTGCAGCTTGACTTACTCACTTCAGGTTAGAAACTTAGTCTTTGGAGGGCGGTCAGGTCAGAGCTGTTTCTCTCTAACAGTCTTTCCCCCTTCTCCTCTCTGGGGTGGTGGCAGTTTGTAGGAGGCAGCTGGTGAGATATCCTGGTTGGTCTCCAGTTCTCTCTCTGGCGACAGGTGGTGGGGCCTACTGGGTGTTCAGGCAGCAGTGTCTGTCTTTATGTCAGCATCCACTGAAGTCATCACAGAAGGCACAAGTGTGTCCTTTCTCTTGCCACCACCAGGGACCCAGCCCTGACTTGGGTCTCACTTGCCCCTCACTGTCCTACTTCCTTCTGTGTCTGACTCAGGTGTGTTCATGAAGAAGAAGAGGGGTGTGGGATTAAAGTAATTTTCATCAGTGGATGAATGGCCATTGCCAACCCCCTGCATACAGGATTCAACCCACAAGTCTTAATCTGGAAACTCTTCAATTAAGTTTATCTTAAGGTTTTCAAATTGTCTCAAGCGTCAAACTTACCAAAAGTTGACAGCCTAATAATTTATGAGGATGTGTGAGTCAGGATTCTTTTGTTTGCAAGTGAAAAAAAATCGGACTCAAATTCATTTAGCAAGAAGAAAAAGAGCAAAAAAGAAAGAAAGAAAGGGAAGAGGAGGGCAGGAGAGAAAAGAAGAAAAATCTTTTTTTTTTTTTTAGACAAAGTCTCATTATGTCGCCCTCAGTAGAGTGCTGTGGTGTCACATCTCACAGCAACCTCAAACTCCTGGGCTTAAGGGATTCTCTTGCTTCAGCCTCCCGAGTAACTGGGACTACAGGGGCCTGCCACAACGCCCAGCTAGTTTTGTTGTTGTTGTTGCAGTTGTCATTGTTGTTTTAGCTGGCCCAGGCTGGGATTGAACCCACCAGCCTAGGTGTATGCGGCCAGCGCCCTACTCACTGCGCTACGGGCACCACCCAGAGATAGGGAAATCTTGAGATTACATGAGGTAGTTGTCAGGACCCTTGATAGCACCTGACCAAAATCCAACTGAACTTGATTTAAGTAAAACAACAAAATAAAACCAAAGGGAATGAATTGTTTCCTATAACTGAAAGGCAGAGGCAGAGCTTAATTTGGACAAAGCTGAAGCGAGATACAAGGTATCCTGTACATCTCAGCCGGCCTGTGGCCATGGCTAAACAACCTCTGTGACTTGGGTACTCTCGGCCAAGCCAGGGCCACTTGACATCTGGAACAAGCCCCACCCAAACTGTAAGGAAACTCAAACTAACCATGTTGCTAGAATAGGAGTGAGCAGTGTGTTTTTAGGCAGGCGAACATAACAAACATAGATTAAAAACATCTGTACCCAACAAACAGAAAAGCTTCCCCGAAACCCAAATTTATATCAGCAAGTGCTGGGTAACACTACAGGAACACAGTACACGGGAGGACGTCTCTGGGCTGCGCTTTTAGTCCACTTGTGCTGCTAATGAAGGAATACTCGGGGCTGGGTAATTGACAAAGGAAAGGCTGGGTAATGTCTTAGGTTCCTGGCTCTGCAGACTGGACGAGTATCACGATTTCGGCATCTGCTTCTGGTCAGGGCTCCAGGCTGCTTCCGCTCCAGGCAGAAGGGGCAGGGGCTGGAGAGAAGGCAAGAGAGGGACCAGGTTCTTCTCAGTTATCAGCTCTCGCGGGAAGACAGCATCCACTCACCTCCCTACCAGGGATGACATGAATGTATTCCTGGGACATCCACCCCCATGACCCACTAGTTCCAACATTGGAGATCAGATTTCAACCTGAGGTTTGGAGGGTCCAATATCCAAGCTGCAGCAGCCTCTAACCCTGTGCACGGCGTTTACTGCTGATGCTGGCCCTGGGCTTCCTCCCCTTCTCTAGCAACTAGTGATGTGATCACATCCTTCCCCCAAAACTTAGAGCTGCCTGCAGAAAAAGAGTTGTCCCCTACAGGCAGTGCAGGGATCACACGTGCACTTTTGTCCCAGAAAATATGCATTCTCAGTTCTCATTTCTTCCCGACTTCACTCCCTAGGAAGGTCTCTAGTGCTGTAGAGAAAAGTCCTGGGTAGCCTGACCACTCTCATCAGCATCATGTCTTTGGTCCTTGCCAGAGGACCTACCACCACTGTGTTGTCAGCCCACTCGGTTGGCACCACTTACCCTGCATGGAGGCAATTCAGGAGGCCGAGCAGGGTGGAGGAAAAGGGTGTTGTCTGTGTTGGTGAGAGGTTCTCTCTCTGAACCTTCTCACTTGTCTTTGGAGGTGTCTATATAAGGAAAAGACCAAAGGTGGCTCAAATGTTTTAAATACAGAAGAAGAGAAAGATTTAGACTAACCTATTTTGAGTTCCCATTCCGTTTCAGAAGAACTATAAAATGGACTTGAGTCATGCCTTCTCTGTAGCTCGGTGGGGAATGGCCTAATTCCACTGGTGGGACCCTCCTATCAATCAGTCCCTGGGGCTCAGCTTAAGAGCTGTAAAGCTCCCATTCACGGTGCTGGCATGAGTGCTTGGGCCTGAGGTCATAAGCCATATCTGCAATCAACAAAACAACAACCAAAAATTTTTTTTAAAAAAACTTCAATTTTCTCAAATCTCTCAAGATTTAAAAAGGAACAAAAAGTTACTGGTGTGTTTGCTGACTGGAGTGATTATGCAGCTCAATCATTTTGATTTACAATTGCATCTTTGTCCTTGTAGAAATAACTCTCTCTACAGCTGAACAAAGGGAGATGGAAACGGATTAACCTTCCAACATGTGAATATAAGACGAGTTCTAGGGAACAGGCCCTCGTTTGAGGTTAACACAAAGCCTTCAGTTTCTGTGAATACACAAAATTAAAGGGCATTCTCTTTTTGCCCCTTTCCTTTTCCTTTCTTTTGATCTGCCTTGAAAAGGGAATTATCAGCAGCGTCTAAGCCTCAGTTTTATTTTCCCCTTGTGCATTTTGCATCATAAAGCATTTGAATCTGTGTTGATGTGTTCCAGGGACTCTGAAGTAATCTTTGGTTGTTGCGTGAAATAGACTGCAGAAAAATGAGAGGCAAGAGGTCATTCTGGAATGTAAAGTTTATGGGCCATACTGCAAATTCAAATGGACTTTTTACTTTCCAGAAATAAATAGGTCTGTATCTTCCCTTTGCATCTGAAAAGGCCATTACACCCGGCCTGTGGTTCTCAGACCTAGACAGATACCAGAATCTCAGCTCAAACACAGATTGCTGGGCCCCACCCCAGAAGTTCTGAATCAGTATATCGGAGGGGGGCTAGGAATCTGCATTTCTGACCCTTTCCTAGGTGGTGCTTTTGATGTGGCCCAGACAGCACATTCTGAGAACCACCATACTCAGCTGATAGGAATGTGAACAGAAATCATTCCTCTCGCTCCAGCTTTCGAGGCAAATACTAGCTGGTTTCCCAGGTGCTGGTATTCCCATCACTTGGCTCTCACTTGTAGACAACATGTGACTTCAGAGGCTGGATGGGGAATTCAGCTACTCTGGCCTGTTGGGAGTTTGCTGTTCCATTTAATCTGGTCATCTATTTCTAGTAAAAATTGCATCAATAAATGAAGACAAGCAAATGACAACAATCGAGGGCTAATTACTCACAACTTGCTACAGCAGGGGACTCAAGCCATCACTGGTGTTTGGTAGACACTCAAAAGTGGGGAGAAACTGGGGAAAGCTTTGTAGTGATGAAGTGGGAGCTTCTAGGCGAGCCCTAACTGGAGGCTGCCAGTGTCAGTGGGTGGGCAGGCTCACTCCCAGTGGGGCTTCCCGTGGGATTGGTTAAGAGGAGCAGTGGGCAGGCTCACCAGAAGTGGGGCATCCCGTGGGATTGGTTAAGGGGAGTGGTAGGCGGGGCACCAGAAGTGGGGCATCCCGTGGGATTGGTTAAGGGGAGTGGTGGGCTGGGCACCAGAAGTGGGGCATCCCATGGGATTGGTTAAGGGGAGCGGTGGGCGGGCTCACCAGAAGTGGGGCATCCCATGGGATTGGTGAAAGGGGCATGTTTGGATTTCTCCTGTTGATCTAAAGTTTGAAGCAAGGATGAAAAATTACAGAAGTTGTTCATTATTAAACACATCCTGTTCATCTGGGGCCAATTGCTATAGGAGTTGTGGTTTGTCTTCCTGGGTTGTTACTAAGGATGGTAGCCTGACTTGCAGCAGACCAGCGTCCTGGGCTGGTTATTGTAGATAATGGGTTGCTTTCCTGGGCAGGTTGCTGCAGGTTCTGAGTCGCAGTTGGGGGGGTGGATGTTGAGGGGTTTGGGAGGTTTGGGAAGGGAGTTGAGACAGAGTCCTGCTCTGTTGCCTTCAGGTAAAGTGCTGTGGTGTCATCACAGCTCACAGCAACCTCAAACTCTTGGCTTGAGCAATCCTCTTGCCTCAGCTTCCCGAGTAACTGAGACTACAGGTGCTCACCAGTACATGTGGTTGGTTTATTTACTTTTTGTAGAGACAGGGTCTCACTCTTGCTCACGCTGGTCTCAAACACCTAATCTTCAGCAATCCACCCAGCTCAGCCTCCCAGAGTGCTAGGATTACAGGTTGAGCTGCCGTGCCCAGCCACAGTTCTAGTTTTATATATTCTCTGGTCACTGTCCCCTGGTGTAGTCAGACTCTCAGGATACAAAATAGCCACTTCGTTTTTGCATCTGGCTAAATCCTTGGCACACCCCACGTTGGCCAGTTTTCATGAAACAATAACTAATCTTTATTAAAGTCCTGCTGTGCAAAAAGCATTATGTTAGGTACAAGAAGACATGGCACCAAGGACAGTGAAAAACAGCCCGTCATTGGGGCATTAAGACAGCCAAGGCACGTGTTGCTTAGAATATTTCAGCACGTTTACTGTGGAGAGGGGGGCGTGCCAGAGTTGCTTTCCTTTCCCAGGTCAGGGAAATTGGTCCCATCCGAAAACACAGATTGATGCCTTTGTGTCAGTTGTCACCTGCGCTGCTCCGCAGAGCTGGGCCCTGGGGCCGTGCCTGCGGTCTCTCTGGTCCTTGCTCCCGGTAAGTCCCGCTCTCCGCTGGTCCAGGTGGATGCCCTGAAGGCCAAGTTGGCTGCCCAGGAAGTGGAGCTGAAGCAGAAGAATGAAGACGCAGACAAACTGATTCAGGTGGTGGGTGTGGAAACAGACAAAGTGAGCAAAGAGAAAGCCTTGGCGGACGAGGAGGAGCAGAAGGTGGCCCTCATCATGCTGGAGGTGACGCAGAAACAGAAGGACTGTGAGGAGGACCTGGCCAGGGCCGAGCCCGCACTCACGGCTGCGCAGGCTGCTCTCAACACCCTCAACAAGGTAGGAGGACTGTCCCCGCCCCCAGGACAGGCAGACCCAGGGATAGCCCGCACCGTGTGTTTTAGAGATGCCAGGGCAGAGTTGGCAGGGTTAGGATGGGCACCAGTTGTCAGTGGTTTATTTGTTAAGCAAGCAAACATTTACTTAAATTATCTGTGCTGCTCCGTGAGCTGCCATGGAAATCCCAGAGATGTGACTCTCAGAACAGACCAATGGACGGCATCTACTCTGACCTCCTCACTTAACAGGTGAGGAGACCAAGACCCAGGCAGGAGGACTGGCTAGCCCTGGGCCACAGACTTAGACATCAGAGCTGGCCCTTGAACTCACATCTGCATAATCCAATCTTAGAGACCTTCCTGCTAGGGTGAGCCAACATCGTTTTCCCATTAGGGTCTACAGGACACACAAGCTGTTCAAAGCCCTTATCTTAAATGTGTGAGAGGCACCTATGAGGCTCAAATAAGGTGTTGGCTCCAAAATAGATCTTTTCAGAAATCTACAAAATCAAAGTTAGTAATTATTCAATGACGTGGCAACAATATAACAGCGTGTCAAGTAAATTCAACTCATATATATAACAAGCCTGACATTTTGAAATGCATTCGTGAGGAAATGTTATTTTGGTTCTCTTTAAATTTACTCTGAGAGGAAGCGAGGGAGGGCAGGTGGATAGCTACTTCTTTCTTTTCTCATTTGTCACAGTTAATCATCTTTCCGGTCTGAGTAGCCGTGGCTAAGAGGCAAGGGCGGAAGGGAAGAAGGGGGCAGTGAGAGTCGTGTCATTATGAGTTGGCATCACAGCTGGACCAAAAGCTGACCTTCTTTCTATTGGGATGATCATGCAGGTTTTTTGGAGACACCCACCAGTCATTAGGGACATCACCCCTACAGATTGCTTTCTCCCCTTCCTCCAGAGAGTCTGGCAATTTCCTTACCCCTGCAAATGAACTGCTTGAGCAAGACCTTGTAGGTGGCTCCTGGTCCACTGGAGACACCTGTCTGTCCTTCCCCCACCCAAGCTCTGAGAGTGCTGGCCGCTCACGGCAGCGTCCTTCCCCAGCTCCACTGTCTGGGGGCCTTTCCAGCTACTCTTACATATTCTAGGTTTCTGGAGTGTGAGTTAGGTCTCCATTCTCTGTGTGGCTCAAACTGCAGGGAAACATCAAGTGTGCTGAATAGTCTCTTTAAAGCCCCTCATTCTACATTTTATGTGAAAGGAGGAGCTGCCCCATCTCCTCCCTGAAAGGCAGACTGGGTGGAACTCACCAGCAAGTCTCACCAAAAGTCCCCCTTCATCTCCAACTTCCTCACTCTCTTGTACCCTCACTGAGAGTGAAGGGTTTAGAAATCAAGGACAGAGTCTTCTGAAAACGTCCCTAATTAGTTCCACATAGTCCCCTCCCAGCTCACACTCTGGAGGGAAGCATCTGTTATGGTCTTAGGTCCTCAGCAAAACTGAGATTAAAGTAGGTACATTGTAAAATCCTGTTACTCAATGATTACATAAAAATTATACTTAATACAAGAAGTGAGTGCATTTTATTATTTTTTTATGATGTGCGGTGGGAGAACCCCTGAAAGTAAGGATGTCCAGGGTTAATAAAGCCCTAACATGGGTCTTTCCCTCCATAGAAAACACAAGATTTCGTGGCCCACACACGCCACCACCTCTGAGCCTGGACCTATGATCCAGCCAGGCCATGCCTCCCCCTGGCCCTCAGAATGTGCTCAGGTCAACCTGAGGCCTTTGATCAGACCGTGCCTACCCTCCTCATCATCCAGATCCCTTCTTCTCTCATTTGTTTCCATCTAAGTCCTACCCATATTTCAAACCAAACTTAGATCAATCTCTTCTTTTTTCGATTTCCAGCACACAAAACTGGGAGCTATTTTATTTATACACCCCTCACATCTTGTTCACTGATTATTTCTTGCCAAGAAGACTAATGTTTCTCATAAGCTCCTTTGACAATGGCTGTCTATTTTCTAAGATGACCCGAGTCCACATACTGGCTGTGCTATTTACCAGCCATGTGGCTCTGGGAATAATTTTATCATCTCTAAGCCTCCATTTCCTCATATATAAAATGAAGGTAAAAGTAAATATAGTCCCCATCCCATCGTTAAAAGGATTAAAGCTACTCAGTAACTATTTGGTGTTGCTATTGATGTTGTTATAGTTGTCACTTCTGTTTCCACAAAACTGGAAACGAAGTGAACACTCATGGATACTTTTGGTTAATTTTTTCATTGCTTATTTGATTGATTGAAATAATCACACAGATATGTAACTCAAGAAGGGTGGGGATAGGATTCTAAAAATAGCAGTGGCTTTGAAGTCTAGATATCACAGTCACAAAGGAAGCAACACCTGTTTTTTTAATGAGTGCCTACTATGTGCCAGGCCACATGATAGGTGCTTTCCTCTAACTAGCTGTGTACCTTGATGGAAGTCACTGAAGTTCTCGGTCCCTCATTTTCTTTTCCCTATCAGCTTCAGAGGGGAAAACAGGAATTAACACTCCCATCCAATGTAACAGCAAATGACCCAAAATATACTACATATCCAGAGTTCAGATGCTTTGTTTCCTTTCTACTGTCGCTCAGATCCTAGCCACCCTCATCCCTTCCTTGGCCTATTGCAATTGCCTCTCAGTTGATCTATCTGCTCCCCACTTTGCTCCAATGCTGACTGAAGAATTTTTGCTACAACAGAAGTCTGACCATGTCATCCCTCTGTCCAGAATCCTCCCATCACATTCAGAATAAGATCCAGAGACGTCATTATGGCCTACTTCCCCTTGCCTGGGCCTCTTCTTCTACCGCCCCAGCTAACATGCTTCTCTAAATCCAGGCCCACACTGATTCTTGCTGTGTGCCAGATACCCCAAGCACAGCCCCACCCCAAAACCTTTGAAGGCATTTGCCTCTACACGTAATGCTCATGCCCCACCCCCACCCCCAGCTACCCCTGTGGTTCTCTATTCTTCTTATCTTAGGGGTTTGCCCAAAAGTCACCTTATCAGGGAAAAAATAATAAAACTATTCAATTTAGGGGAGAAATTAAGGTATACCAGAAAGAAAATATAATTCAAGGCAAACAGTATTTATAATCACAATCATGTACATACTGAATGTTAATTTAACTAAAAATTTAGTATAAATATAACATGGGGACCATTGAGAGGGAAAGGAGGTCAGTAAAAAAGTAAAATATTCATGCTCTACAGTAGAAAGACACTTGATAAAATGAAAAAAGCAGCAGCACAAGCATGTTCTTTATTGATAAGTGGTGAACTCTAGAAGCAATGATGGAAGAAATTGTATAAGTGGTAGGTGGCTGCTGGAGAGCTGGAGTTGGGGTGAAGTGAGCATATGTTTTGCTCCAGACTTTATAGCTCTATTAGAGTTTATAAAATACATGCAAGTATTACATGAACAGAAATAACACTTAAAATTTCTAGTGGCTTGAGAGCACCCAAGAAGGTACAGCTAAGTACCTGACCAGGTGGGAAACATTAGGCAAGTCCTATATGGTAAACACTCGATGAGAAGGCCATGGAAAAGGAGATCCCAGGAAGGTGTGATCTTTGCAAAGTGGTGGTGCGTGAACGGGTGTGGTGTATTTGAGCTGTGGGTGCCTCAGACGATGATGTAGAGGAGAGGCTGTAAATGTGACCAGGACCATTCACAGGCCCGTGGCATCACTGAGAAGGTGGCCTGCAGACCAAGGTTGCCACAGGCTGCAATCAATTAATGGTCCTCAAACAGAATTTCAGCTTTTGGGGATGGGCTAGAATGGACCAGAGTGCGCCACGGGTAGTAAGGACCGGTATTGCTTCCTGAGCTAAAAGACTCTGGGCCCAACCTCAAACCCTCCTGCACTCCCAGAACTCTGCTATTTAAAGATCATTTCCCTGTTTTCTCATTATTTTCAAAGCTGACAATAAATCTTTAGCTAATACATAAAGAATATCAATAAATTAGAGATTGGTATTAAGTCTCTGCACATGGTAAGTCTCTATTTTGTCAAGGATTTTTTTTGTTTTTATACATGAGCTGAATATAAATCCAGTATAACTTTTGCTGCTTTAATTTAGGGATGTTTTATCTTGCAATTTCAACACACACAAAGTTATGTGGAATTTTCTATTTATTCCACATGTATTTTTATAGTGAACTATTTTTTCTTATATGAATAGTAAGTAATAGCATTTTTATTGCTAAAAATAATTCAAGTAGTTTAGATTATATAGGTTCAGTATAAAGCCACCCTCCTTTTCCACTCTAGCCCTAATTTTCTCCCCCCAAAGTAACTCCTTCACAATTTTGCAATATATATAGACCTGTGTCTTTTTATATTTCTAATA
The DNA here is from genome assembly GCA_963573935.1 of Arctocebus calabarensis. Taxonomy (NCBI): domain Eukaryota; kingdom Metazoa; phylum Chordata; class Mammalia; order Primates; family Lorisidae; genus Arctocebus; species Arctocebus calabarensis. The sequence continues at coordinate 32,820 of CAUYON010088224.1, forward strand.
ATAAAGTGTTTTCCATGTAGAAGTACTATATATATTTCTGGAGAATTATTTCTATGTAGTTCATTTTTTGTATTGTCATGTTAACTTTAATTCTCTAATTGTTACTGATATACAATGGATATTTGTATATTGAACTTTAATCCAAAAAAAAAAAAAAAAAGGTTTCTGAAAAAGTTAAATAGTAACTCTTGCAAATAAATGCATAATAGCAAACACATAAAACCTAGTAAAATGTGTGGCAAATAAAGTTAAGTTGATCACCCAGATAGCAGAGCACAGAAAATGTTTGGGTAGGAAAATAAGAGAGAAAATATAAGCAAGTTAAGTGAAGAATTCAGGTGATATAACAAATGAGGGAAATGACTTTCAGACTAAGTAGGGGGAAAAAGTAGGGAAGATAAAATTATTAACAAAATAATTCAAGAAACTTTTCCTTATGTTTCCAGATAAAAAGTATCACTAAGGACTTATCAAAATACATATTGATTTTTCCTCTGTATTTGCTCTATTAACCTGCCTTCTATTGAACTATATATTTATTATAACAATATATAGTAATATATGTTAATACTAAACAGGGTATGACCCTCTTCATTCTTCTTGTTCAAATTTTTCTTGATTTTTTTTTGTTCATTTAAATTTTATTATAACATTTGGAATCGTTTTGAAAAATATGTCCTTCCCCAAAGCCTACATACATTTTGATTGAAAGTGCATAAAATCTGAGTCTAAATGTTATCTTTAGAATGTTGAGTTTCCCCATTGTGTCATTTATTATGTGCAAACAAATCATCTTTTATGACCCCTGCTATTTTTAAGTGATGATTTATCATCACATCTTACAA